>LKNJ01000929.1:91213-135394 GCA_002120245.1 Maccullochella peelii
TTTTTTTTTTTCTTTTTTTTTTACTCAGCTTTCCACACTTTGCCCTTTGCTGCCTTTTCACAAATGGCAAATATATGCACACAGCATACACAACACAACAATGACAGATATATATGCAGGCATGCGTGTAAACACGGACAATACACACACACACACAGCGTGCTCTCCTCTGCCTGAGAGTGGTGTGCGGTAGTTGAAATGGGAGCGAGCTGTAGCCCGAAGGCAGAGCTGGGACATGAATACACGGAGAGGGTCAGCGTGGCAGTTTTTGGGTTGCGGGGGTTAGGAGCATGAAGGCTTCAGGGTGTTGAGGACTGCAGATTAGGGTTACAGACCTCACAAACTGTCCTTTCATTTCTGTAGAGGAATGCTTTGCTTGCAGGAGATTGTATTTGGCTGCTGGTGGCCTTATTGGAGGTGTTCAGCTCTTAGGCAACAGTGGGTGCATTCCTCAATTAATAATATGACCATGTCTGATAACATGACAAGACGTCCAGAAATTAAGATATCTACTGACTTTTTTATGTTTTGCAAAGGCATTTTCTTAGTTCTTTCCGTTTCATATTACTGTAACCTGAATTCCAACAAGAGCAACGCATGAGAGGTATGATTTGAGTGAGCAGTATTATAATTGTTGCCTAGAATACCAGTTTGTAAATTCTTTCTTTCTTTCTTTCTGATCCTTGAGCCATTCAAAAGCTTCTGAACTGCTTGGAAAATGTGAAGCCACCTGATAGGATTCACCTCTGTCAATCGCAGCAAAGACAAGTGAGCTAAATAGCGTCAGACACTGAAGGGCAACAGCATTGCCAGAGTCGTAGGGAGGAAGTTGGAGTGGGTGTACAAAGCGCAGGACTGTGACACCAGAGTCTGGTGTAGCTTTAGGCAACAAATGCGCTTTGGTTAAGGTTAGGAAAAGTTTGTGGTTTTGGTTAAATGCTAGCAAACATGTTGTACTGTATCTCAAGTCACTGCAGCTGTTTTTCTATATCAAACTGAGACCAATAACTTTCCCTAATCATAACCTTAAGTGCTGTGAGTGCCTGCACATAGCCATACAAGCGGATATCACATTGCAAGATCGGATATTTTGGTGGAAAATAAACTAAATACGTTTTTACATTTTTGCGATTTTGCGATTCATAACATTTCCTCATTATGTTTCCATTGAAATATCTCAACATTTACTATATGAATTGTGACAAAATTTGGTACAGACATTCATGGCCCCCAGGGGATGAATCCCAATGACTTTAGTGATCCTCTGACTTTTCCTCTAGTGCCACAATTTGGAATATGGGATGTAAACCATCGGAAGCACTATTGTTATCAATGGAATGTGACTGATTTAAAGAACTAATTGGAACAGAACTAATTGGAACAGAAGTATAAACCTATATTTTGTCCCAAGATAAAATTGAGAATATAATGTCATGCAAGCCAAAAGACTAAAAAACTAAGACGTTTCAGCATTCTGGAGGTCCTGTAACAGTTATATTTCTTGTATCTAGCTAAACTATAACCCCAGATAACATTTCCAATTAAGACAAGGCAAGTGACATTTACTTGAATTAAGTCAAACGTAAGTCTTGTATAGACAGCACTAGATAATCCAACCCACATTGGAGGCCATGACAAACAATGTATTTTGTCATTTGGTTTTGTCTGTATGGCGAGTCCAGTGTGCGCTACCTGCACCAAATGACTCAACACAATGAAACATGAAAGCATTTTGGGGGCAGGTTCAAACCAAAATTACTTACTCGCCTGCATGAATGTATGACTAAACCCGTGTCCTAGATTTAATTTTTACAAGTCTGATGAAGTTAGACTTTAATGTCAATCAAAATCTTGTTCACTGTTGAGCTTTGCTAGTCACCCAGGGTTTAACCTGCACTTGTTTGAGTTTCTAGTACATCTATTCCAAGAGAGTCAATGTTTTCTACTCAATCTTAATACTTCAGCTCATGTATAATGGAATATGTAGAAAATATCATAATACATTAAGACGTGTGTACTTTATACTTAAATCTTAAGTGCATAAATTGATAAAGGACTAGTTAGATAGTACTTGTAGAGATGTTTAATAAAGCTCGGTCTGATGGAAAAAAAAAAGGACAAAGTGAATAAACGATATCAAAACAATTAAGGATAATATGTTTGGACAATGAGGCTGTTATTGTGAAGCTCTGTCTATTGTACCATTGGGTCATTATACAATAAGAGGGGGAGAGAGAGGAAGAGAAGATATACCTAACATCATCCCTCAGGGTAATGATGCAGGGCGGTAAGGATGAAGAGAAGAAAAGAGAGGAGGAGGAGGAGGAGGAAGGAGGCTGGGAAGAGACACAGACAAAAACAACTGCAGAGAAGACAGTGTGGGAAGAAGTGAGAATGATAGAAAAACAGGAAGAAAGAAATGTTCAAAGATATGGCAAGAGATTAAGATTAAGAGAGATGCTGAAGAACTAGAGGTGAGGAAAGAGAGAAGATGGAGAGAGGAGAGGAAGAGAAACAAAGAGATCGTAAAATATAGAAAAAGGGTGACTTGCTATGTTGATAAAAGCCAAAATGAAAGGAAGGAGAAGAGTAAGGAGGATGGAAAGAAGAGACAGATAGGTGGGTAAACCTGGAAAGAGAGGGCAAGATAGAAAAGGAAGATGAGATGGAAGAAAGAGAGAGGACGTGAAGGAAGGAAGAAAGAAAGAGGAGAAAGAATGGAGGAGAGAAGAGGTGAGCACATGAGAGAGGAAATATACAGGGAATTTGAGAGGAGGGGGGCAGAAAAGATAGAGGAGTGTGTGTGTGTGTTGTGGGGAGAGGAGGAGGAGGGTGGGTATCCCGTAGGGTTAATTACATCTCTGTTCTCTGTCAGTACGGCTCTCTCCTCCGCGATATCTGAGTCCCTGCTGCAGGCTGACGGGCCACACACACACACACACACACACACACACACACACACACACATGCACACTAATATATACCCACACACTCATAAACTCATAAATACACACACACCCATGCACAATATCACGACACACAAACAGAAATGTTCTCTGTCTCCTTCTTTATATTTTTCTGTCTCTCTCTCTCTCTCTCTCTCTCTCTCTCTCACACACACACTGCAGTCTGTCCCAGGAGAACATGCGTTGTTCTGTACAGAGTTATACACGAAGAAGAGGGCCCTTTCTCGTAATAGCTGTTAATTTTGCATAAATCATGCATAACATGACCCACATGTAAATCACTCATGTCAGCAGGATATCACATCCCAGCAGCTCCTTCTTCTTCTCTATAGGAAACAACAGCAGCAGCTTCCATTTTTACCATTTTGTCTCAGCTCCTCTGTTTGTCTTTGACACCTGAAGATGAGAAAGATGAGAGAGAGAAAGATGCACATATAGTTCCAGTCTGGGAAAATCATGATCACAAACAGAAAATGTATATTTTGGCACCTTCATCAGCATTGTCTAACTTATGACATTTTCATATACATAAGAGACTAAATGTATATGTAAATAGAGGATCTGTCCATCTTGAATTGTCTGCCAATAATTCGTAAAATCTAGAAGAAGTAATAGCTTTTAAATACTTCTCTTCATCTTCAAACCTCTTCATCTGCCTCTGTTTGTTGGGGTGTTGTTGGATGATGCATTCCAGGCATTATTTTGTTGTACCTATGTTGTTCGATCTGTCTTTCAATTGCCAAGCTGAGACAAACTGTGAAATTGTATTGAACTGTGGGTTGTACATGTATGTGAAGCGTGTGATAGTGATGACAATTTGTCACAAAGTAAGCGTAGAACAGTGGAGTTGTGTCATTCCTTAAAAATGTCGTGAAACTGCATTGCATGCTGGTCTAAAATGTGCATCATTGTGTCTTCTTCAGTAGATCACTCCCTATTTGACTGTTTAAAGAGCATTTTGTTGGGCCGAAGCTGAAGGTCAAAAGCAGTCAGCACTTTAACTAATATGGCCGACTAAATGAAGGCTTTTAACATAACTTTTCCCCTGCTCCGCCTGAAAGTGCTTGAAGAGCATTTTCTTTTCTGTCACCAGTAATTTCGGAGCCTTAATTTGAAACTTTGCAGTAGAGAGGATACAGGAAACATGAGGAGGCATTCAACAAAGGACCCCAACCAGATTTGAACTGGTCTTATTTGACTGTTCAAACATCAAAGCACAGTGGTGACTCTAATAAGAAGCCATCGCTCTTATTGTAATCTAATTTGGTCAGCTGACACCAAAAGTAAGTCAGTAAAACTGACCTTATAAAGCACTTTTCAAAACCTGGGTTACAACATGATTTACAGTTACAAATGAAAGGATATAGGTACAGAAAAAAGGAAAACCAAGAAACCAAACAGAGAATAAATGCAAATAAATGTCTAAAACGAAGATTAGCGGTGTTTAAAACCCTACAAAGGATTCAGAGCATCGGTAAAAGGTCTTAGAGAGAAAATAGGTTTTGAAATTAGATTTAAAACACTCAACAGAGTTTACTGACCTGATCCCCAGGGGAGGACTTTTCTATATCCTGGGAGCCAGGACAGCAAAACCTGATAGATATTATTCATTATATCTGTATTGGAGACAATATTTCAGCATCACGTCATCTGCTTTATGTTTGGCCAGAGAAAAAACGCAACCAAACAACTGCAATAGTTGAGTGTTTTAAGGCAGATTTTCCCTTTAACTTCAATTGGAAAGCAACTGCAGCACCGTCACAGCAGTTGTCGTCTCGATTCAGTATTCAAAAGGAAAGTTGATGAAACATCAAAGTGCTTCTTGTGAAGTCTGAAAATTCCTGTCTTCAATAAAAGGAGCCTTCTGCACAAATAACATGACAGGTTGTGTAATCCTCCTGACAAATCAGTAAGTCTCCCTGTTGTTTCCACCTTTGTGGTTGAATCCCTCAGAGACGTGTCCCTCAGAGCCACGGCCTGCTTTATTAACCAGTTTTGCCTTAATTAGCTAATAGGATTGTTTTAACCATGATCCAAGAACAGAATAGCCAACGGGAAGACAAACACCAACTCTGTGGAAATGTGTGTGTGCACACGCATGTAAGACTTTATATGTGTCACTGCAATTGCATGTGCATGAAAGACTCGGTGAGGTGTGTACCAGTGCATAAATTGAGTGTGATCCAACGTTGCATGTGTGCAGGAGCTTCTGTTTGTGTAAGATACAGTACGTTTGTGTGTGTGTGTGCTCGTGCATGTGCGTGTGCATGTGTCATCTAAGGCACCACAGTCTCCTTCTCTGCCTTAATTAACGCGCCTCCTTGCAAGACTTTCTCTGGAATATGAAACAGTTTTACCTGATGATGCAAACGGCTGAAAACAGCGCCGGGTTAGTGCCTCGCCTCCTCACCTGACACTTTCTCTTTATGTGAGTGCGTTAATGTATGCCGGCTCTACACTTGTAGTTTTTATATCCGCGTATTTTAGTGGCACTGCAATAGCCAAAAGGCTTATTTTGCTGGAGGAAATGTGTGTGTGTAAGCAAAATCCTTTGTACTGTGTGATGAAAAAGAGCAGGCTGGATCACAGCTTGGCAATGATGCTCTTGCTACACAAGCGCACTTACACATCCATGCAGGCACGCACACACACACACACTTTTACTCACGCATACCCACGCAGACACACACATAAGCCTCAGTAAAGTCCAAGGAAAAACTTGAAAAGGGGGCAAGAAAGAGACAAAACAGAGGCAGAAGGCACAGAGGATTGACAGATATGCAACTGAGCTCGGGGTCCAGTTAAAAGGAGAAATGATTGGAAAGAATTTATAAAATAACATCTGTGAATTCTCCTGTGTCCCACCATTCAGCCAAGGCATATGTGCATAAATGCAGGCAATTCAATTCAAAACCCCACTGTCCCGTAAGAGAAATTTCACTCACAGACAGGGTTTATATTAAAACACACTAACAATAAAAACACATAATAAAAAAGGACAATAAAAACACCATATACACAATAAAGACACATAACAAATCACCCCAACGGCCACCATATGGACAAGCACAAGTCGATAAGACCGGAGAGGGACTGTGTAGCTCGATACAGTGCAATAAAAGATGGCAGCTCATGGCCAGGTCACAAGGAAAGGAACTTAAAATTGATTTTCCTCTCTGTCCCTCTGTTGCAGTGTGGTGCATTCGCTTCTCCCAGGAGCCCGCGGACCAGTCGGTGGTACTGGGAGAACGGGTGGTGCTGTCCTGCGTGGTCTTCAACTACAGCGGCATCGTCCAGTGGACCAAGGATGGCCTGGCCCTCGGCATCGGAGAGGGTCTTCGAGGTGAGGGAGGGGAACAAAATCCTGTAGTGGGAGAAAAAAAACCTTGCAGCTTCACCAAGCTGCAGGGATCAAAGTGAAGTGAAGAAGGGGAATAACTCAGCTACGGTTTCGGTTCAGTTTTGACTGTAAGAACCCTGACAAAAGCTATTATGCCTGAAAAGTGTAGGGGTTTTTAACATTAAGGGAATGAACACTGAACAGAGAGACAGAGAGTTAAGAGCCAAGAGGCGTGTGAGTGACAATCTGGGCAAAAATGAGTCCTGTATATCATGCTGAATTAGAGAAAATCCCTCACACTGCTGACAAAAGCAGACGCACATTCGCATTTACATTTTAAGCCGACATGCACATCCAGAATGACTTACTGTGAGTGCAGCACTAGAATACACTTAATTTGAGAGATGGGGAAGCATGACCTGCAACCAAAAGTGAGCAGAGTCAAAGGGTCAAGGCCACAAGAGATGGAGAAGAGGTTTTTTTTTCTGCATTAAGGAAATTAGTCTGAGGAAACTCATAAGTGCAAAAATAAGAGGCTGAATGAAGAAGAAAAGCACAAATGTCCTTCTCCACTGACCTCACTCTCATTTTGCAAAAATATTCAAACAAGCTTTTGACCACTGTGGCTTATTCAATGCTGGTATTTAGTAAGACTGCAGCTGCTGATAGCTCTTTACCCATGATACATTTTGGTAAAGTATGTCAGGAATGAAAAGACTTTTATCTGTTGAAAGACGAAAAAAAAGGATCTCAAACAGAATTTTTGAAACTCCACTGAAGGATGATTATACAGTATATTAAATATTCAGCCCTCTTTAATGGCCCAAAAACAGACACGACATTGTTTTATCACCTTGATACTCCTCATTTTATGAGACTTGCTTATAAACTTGTTTTCGAAGCAGTGGTGGAGGAAGTACTCAGATATTTCACTTAAGTAAAAGTAGCAATACCACTGTGTAAAAATACTCAATGCAAGTATAAGTAATGCATTCAAAATTAAGTAAAAGTATTAGCATCAAAATATACTCAAAGTACCAAGAGTAAAACTATTATACATTATACAGAATGTCCCATTTCAGAATAATATCATATAGTATCTTGTTGGATTGTATTTATTAATGCATTAATGTGTACATCACTTTAATTATGCAGCTTGTAAAGATGGGGCTACTTTTAATGACTTTTTTTTACTGCAGGTTAGCTTAATCTATAATAATATTATTAATAATCGGAATCTGTAAAGTAATTAGTAACTAAACATGTCAAAAAAATGCAGTGGAGTACAATATTTGCCTCTGAAATGTAGTGGAGTAAAAGTATAAAGTAGCGTAAAATGGTGTACCTCAAAATTGTAGCACAGTACTTCAGAACTTAGTTACTTTATGTCCAGTACAAACACTTTTACACAATATTAATCATCCTAAATCCTAATAAGTCTGTTTGGATTTCTGTTGTTGGAGTTAATAACAGTTTGTTCAGAGGACATCTAACAAGGACTCAGACTTTTAAGTCACCATGTAGGACAACATACTGGACATTTCTTTTTCTCAAACAAAAGGAACACATTTCTTCATGCATAGCCCACATAACCCATAAAACATGATTTCCTTATGCAGTGTAATAACAATACTGCATGGTCATTTTTCGTATTTTGTCGCCTTCATCAAATGTGCAACCTCAGTTTTTGTCTAATGCACCTCACCACTTCAATTCTTTTCAACATAGTGGGTTCAGAAGAAAAGGAAAAACAGGTTGATTTTGCAATTATTATTATTTTCACGCAAATATCCATTATAATCAGGTAAGGACTTCCTAGACAAAAAGGTGTATTATTGATCAATTCTATAATTAAACAAGTTGCATATGTAAGGTAAAGAACACTGACGAGTGGCAAAGACCTGCCTTTTGACTAATAATCTGTGAGATCCCCTTTTTTTTGTTTTGTTTTGTTTTTTAATCTTTATCCATCAATGGCATCTAATATCTTTGATGCTTAGTGGGATTGCTGTGGTATTTCTGCTCTGTATTTACCTGCACCTGTCAATCAAACTGAGAAGGACTACGACATCTTGTGCTTTAGATTTTGTGTTGGTGAAGTTTGAGTTTCTGTCAAGGACTCAAACTCAAATGTCATGCGAAATACATACGTTTTTCTTTTGTTAATTCCAAACACAGCTGAAAATGCTGATAATTTTTTTTTTTTCTCCCAAGAAAAACTTACTAGACAAAGCTTTCATTACCTACGTGAAACCCTATTGCAAAACCATCCGGTGATCAGTGAACAAAAAACCTTTATTTATATATGAAAATGTCACAGATATTTACTTTAATGAACAATCAAATAATGTTCTCGACAAAATGTAACATTATGAACAGTAAGTACATTAGCACTCGCACACTTTGTGACCTTTCAGCTCTAAATTACGTATCACATTTCGCATCACACTGTAAATTAATCCACAAAAGAACTACACATGCTGTATAGCACTGTATAGCATATGACACACACATCCACCCACACACACATGGAGTCAGTCCATCGCTCACACACACACACACACACACACACACACACACACACACACACACACACACACACACACACACACACACACACTAAACACAGACACACACACAAAACACAGACACATACACATAAGTGTTAATCTGACATGTGATGTGAATCTTGTGTTCAATTTAATTTGCAGGTTCAGTAAAGGTCATCACGTCTCTCTCTTTCTCTCTCTCTTCCACCCTTCTTTTATTTCCTGCTCCACCGTCTTTCAGACTACAGCTCCATCATTTCCCAGATCCCCTCCATTGCTTTTCATTTCTCTTCCTCTCCTCTCCTCTCCTCCTCTCATCCCTTCCTCCTCCCTCTCTCTTTCTGTCAGTAATGCTCTCTTTGTCCTTGTAGCCTTTTGCGAGCATGGTGGCGGCAACAAACACGCCGCCGTTTGATAAACATGTTGCCCTCTTTGTCTCTTTTTGTCTGCTTTTCGACCATCTATCACCTTCTGTCCATTATTTATCCTTAAGCTGTCTGTGCTGCCGGTCCTCCCTTCATCCCTGACACACTGTCTCTCAATCTTTTGCTTCTCTTGTTGATATTGTGAGAATGAAGTCATGTCGTGTACGGAGGAAAGTCTGCAAGTTGTTAATATTTGCGCCAAACTAATGATATTATATCATTTATTCTGATCTAACGAGGTGTTGTTGGTGTGTGAAATATGACGTATATGAGGTTGTTGTTATGTGCCCTGTATGATTTTATACAGCTGTTGATGACTGTGTGGGAGTGCAGATTGTGCAGTAAATTCATACCTGCAGTTTGCACACCCACACACACGCAGAAGATCTGCGTTCATTCATCGACAAAAACAGTTTTCTCGACATCACATAGTTGTAAATGTACATGCATGTAAATATAAAATACATGAAATATAAAGAAAATCCTTATAACATAAGTGTATAGTAACATTATGTATCATGTTTACATGTATCAATGCAAATACCTAAAACTCACGCATTCATCTATTCACTACCTGCAGGCATCAGTGATGGCAGTTTATTGTTCGTTCGTTCTCCTCCTCCTCCTCCTCCTCCTCCTCCTCCTTCTCCTTCTCCCCAGGGTGCTTTCACCTCTGTGGTTGCTATGCTGCGAGGTGCTGGAGTGGATGATGTAATCTCCACTAATACTTTTGCCCCCCCCCCCTCCTCTCCGCACCCCAACTGCCTGCCTGCTTGCCTGCCTTTGCCATCTGAATCCATGATGTCATGTTAGGATTGGGCACGGAGGATCAATGAGTGCCCCCTAGTGGGACGTCACGCTCAATTATGTCTTTGTCTGTGAGGCGAGGGTTCAAACGGAGAGAAAAGGGGGTGTTGTAAGTGGAATGGCACTGCCTGTAGTTCTGCAGTTTGTGTATCATACGGGAATTGATGTGGCATCCTTGTATATGTGGCGATGTTTGATCAGTGTTTGTGCGAAAGCCCTTCAGCTGTTTATCTCAGACTGTGTACCTTCCTCCGTGTTGTTTGTGTAAAGGACATACTGACATCATCTCCAGAGGCTCTGGTGAATCCAGAAAGGTCTTCAAAACTTCTGAAATAAATGCCATTAATGCTAAATGCTATCTGTGTGTTATGTTAAAAAGCTTTGACATTTCCACATAAATACATGTCCCAGTTGTTTGCACTCGGCCTCTGATTGATGTAATGCAATTGAGATTCAGCTCGTATCTATTTCACAAGAGCTTTTACATTTGCTTTATCTTGTAACCAAGTCAGGTGTCAGCAGAGGACAGAAATACAGTCACTGACATTGAATAAAAGAAAATGACGAGTAGATGTTTAATTGTTTTCAAGGGTTTTCTGTTCCTTTTCCTATATATTTTTTGTGTTCCTTATACTGAAAAACAAGTTACAATTTAAAAGGTTAGCTCACCAAAATTACTGATTTCCTCACTTACCTTTAGTGGTATCCATCCGTCCAGATAGTTTGGTTTTATTTACCGTTTAAGATTTAAGATATCCATCTCTGAGATTTCTGCTGCAACCCCAATACAATGGAGATGAATGGAAATATTGTTTGTGCAAGTTTTTTTTGTTTTCAGTGTTACTACCTGAAACTGATCACTCAGTGTTTCTAAAATAAAGATGATATTATCCTCAGACGCAGATCATTTGTGAAGGCAGTGCTATTATGATGACTCATGACTGTAATAGCAGCGCGTAATGTGCCTCTTCCTTCATTCCTTCATGCCAGCAATCATTTTAAAACAGTAGGTCGTGTTTTTCAGGTGATAAACTATTTTTAAATTACATTCCAGAAGTTCATTTTCTAAACTCGTCAGGCTTTTCTGACCTGCAAATAAACATGCATGACTTACAGTGGAACTAAAACAGAAACTCCAGCAACAGCATGAATCACAAAGTGAGTTTTCTACTTGATGTCTTTCCATGTATTTAACTGTAAACCTGGTGTGTGCCTCCTGCAGCCTGGCCCAGGTATCGTGTGCTGCGGGCTCTGGACATCGGCCAGTACAACCTGGAGATCTCCAATTCTGAGCTGTCTGATGACTCTCTGTACGAGTGTCAGGCCACAGAGGCCGCCCTGCGCTCCAGGAGGGCCAAACTCAATGTACTCAGTAAGCGAACTGGCTGCAGATACAGGGGCCATTTTTCTGATGCATTTTTCTGATTTTACATACATGTAGTTTGAGCAAAGGACCTTTTTATTAGGAGACAAGAGATGATTATCAAATCTAAGGTGATGTCCTTGTGAGGAGCAGGTTTCCTGAGTTCAGAGAATGAGCTTCACACTCAGAAGCACCTTTACGGATGAGCAGTGTGCTTAAAAGATCATCAATTTGGATGCACACGTGTTTATTTTCAGACCTGGTTCAACTGGCTCTCTATACTATATTATTGACTATATTTGATGCATCATTCTTGCAGTAAATCTTTTGGTTTCCTATCTGTTTCCATTAGCCAAATCCTCCTCCTTCTTGGCAAGTCAGCTTCCAGAATCCATGAGTTTCTTTGGTGTGGGAAAGCGATTCTGCCAATATTATAACAAAAACAAGTGACATGGTCAGAAAAAGCACAAGAATACAAACTGAGAAATAACTGAGCAGCAGTATGTGTAACAAAGTTTGTATCCATAAATTGCTTGGTTCAAATCTATTTGCTCACAGATTTGGGTGAAAAAGCATTTGGACAAAAAACACCATAATGAACCGGTGTTAGGTGGCTCTTAAGCAAGGCATTTACTGTACTGCCCATCTGACTAGTTACCATGGACATCTTAACTTTAGCTATAACCTTAAATGCAACAGGATTTTCCTCTTGTGCAGGAATAATGAAATATAGAAGAGAAACAAGATCTTGGGAAATAATTTAGAAATTACAAACTACCTGCAGTAAAGTGGTCAAAGATCAACCAGTTATAATCTCCTGAGGAAAATGCTGGACAGCAGATTTGGATATCACAACAACATGGCCTAAACTGCATCCTGATTCCCCAAGGAACGGAACAGTTTAACATTTCATTTTGCTGTTGTTTGGTGAAAACCACTTGCTGTATTTATAAAATGTGAGCTTTTAAGGAACACAGCCTCAATTTTAAGAATGATGTTAATGCTTCTTGAGGAAATCCAATGTGTTTTTAATGGGTTTTATTGGCATTAGAGGTAGAAGAAAACGCTTAGATTGAAGGAATTCATGCTCTTCTATTTGAAAATCAAAGGTTTGTCTGTATGCATGAGTGCACACTTGCATAAATGTGTGATTTGTGTGTGTGTGTGTGTGTGTGTGTGTCCCCTCCAGTCCCCCCTGAGGACCCGGTGGTTGACGGATCCCCAGAGCTCCTGCTGATGGCTGGGACTCCGTACAACCTGACCTGTGTGACCCGCGGGGCCAAGCCTGCAGCACACATCCAGTGGACCAAGGATGGAGTCACTGTGGAGGGGGCCTACCAGTCCACGGTGACTCACACACACACTCACACCCCTGCACACATGCAGATGACAGCAAACACACGTGTACACGTCATGCAACATAAAACACGCACGAAACCATGAAGAGTTTATGACACAAAAATAATATCTGCATAATCTCGCATGCCTACTAGTGGCGTCAAGAGTTTGTAACACAAATTCTAGCACTTACAGTCTGCTCCTCAATAACAGCCCCTCTGAGTCTGTTTTGTTTATATGTTTTTTTGCCGTGGGCACTGCGAAGGAGAATTACAGTATGTACACCTCAGGCCGCACATCACCCCTGGAGCCCTGTATTAGACAAATACAGTATGCAGTGCACGCAGTATGGTAGACAAAGTCAGCACAAGACTTTCTTGGTTGATAAAATGATAACATCTTGGCAGATCGAGACCATATCTATTAAGCAATGTTTTTGAATGCTTACAAATTGTAGATTCTGACCTGCTGACCAGTGGGCAGCAGCATTTTGTGCCTTGACACCTGGTAGGAGACTTAAAGCGTTTGGGATCCAATGAATGCAGTATTTATTTTCAGCAGTGGCAATGAAAGAGCACAAACATCACTGAAATGCATCACCGGTATCTGTTTATCATATCAAACTAAAATCAGTTAGTTTCAATGGAGACATCCCATCTTCTCCCTCTGAGAAAGCCTTGACTGCTCTGTTATTTGATGAAAGGCACAAAAGGCATTCAAAATGAAATCAAAACTCAAAGTGCTAAATCATATCATCACGATTAGTGGAACAAAACAAGAACTGCATTTTTTTTATCAAGGCGAGACACATTAAACTGGAATTTGACAACATTTTGTAACCCAAAATTTCCCCTGCCTGGCTCGGCTAAAGAATGATGCCACAGTCAAAGATGTAGACATACGCGCTCATGTGTTAAAGGAAAAGTGCAACACAGTTTTGAGGCCACAAATGAGAGATTCATTTGAAAAACAACAGCATGACATGACATGACCGTTTCACACCTCTACTTTATCATATGAGTTTATTTTTTGGGCTGCAATGTGTTGGATCAGTCGTCCACTGTTTATCATTTCATTTGATTTGTAAATTAAGTGTTTGAGCATGATGACAATATTGGAGAATCATAGTAATTGTACCTTTGGTTTCTCTACATTTAAGATGTTTTAAAAGTTGAATAAAAGGCAATGAGGTTTGGAATGAAACTTGATAACACCTGCATGGTTACTTAGGTTTGATTCCTCACTTGGGCCACATCCTGTAGTTATATAGATGTGCTTTACTATTATGTCAGCAAACTTTGTATTCATAATAAGTAATGCCTAGAAACTGACTCTAAACCACAGCTGTTTATAAATTAGGGTTTTTATCTCAATTGGGTCTTCATCAGATCAATCTTCTGATCAATCCGATTGATCCAGTGTTTTTCAGTAGACTTGCGTCTACATGTGATGTGTGTGTATAATTACACTCCCTCTTCAGTAAACTTTGTATTACCATCGTCAACCATGCTCGCACACAAGAAAAGAGAAGCACATGTGGATACAGAACACACACATCCCAGACATCAGTTACTTTCCACACTTTATGGTTGTGACACAACTTGAAACATGCACAGATCCTATACATGTTGCATTAACCCATATGCACAGCCACAGACTCTCTCTATCCAACACACACACACACACACACACACACACACACACACACACACACACACACACACACACACACACACACACACACTGACACTTACGATCACAATTATATATTTTGCACTCTTTTCTCCCACATTCACACTCTTCACGCTCCTGTATACTCTCCTACACACATGAAATTATGCCTGCAAGTGCACACACACATACATAGACCCACGCTCACATATGCACACTCATGCTTTCATATGCACAGAGAAGCAGCAGTAAACAGTGACTCACACACTCAAACACAGATGTTTTTACATCTCTTGCAGCCAGTTTTACGGCCCCCACACATGCTCATACATATTACATGCTGCTCTTATGTTACCGTGTTACTGACCAAACATTTACACTACAGTGAAGGCTGTACACACTTTCTTGAGAGATTTTATAGCTGCATTGCAAAGCACCCCACCTCCGGCTCCCACTCTGAACGCAAAGTCCAGTGTCATTATAAAACTGAACTGCTTACGTTAATTGAAAGAACATTTTGTAGGCAGTTATATTCCTGTGCCAACATTGAACACGAATGTCTATAAAATATCTCCTTTAAACTTTTTCTTTCCTGCATCATGTCTATAAATGTTTATTTTTACCTTAAGATTGCTGTTTCTATTTCTATTTTATGCTATTTCTTTACATCTCTTGGCTCCATTAGTAACCCTCCTATGTCTCTCTCCTTTCTACTCCCCTTCTTCTCTCTTATTTCTCCCATGATATTTCCCGTTCTCTCCTCTTTTTTTGTCCTTTTCGTCCTTCCCCATCCACCGGGCTCCTCTTCCTCTTCTTTGATCTTCCTCTGTCGGCTCCCCTCCCTAAATTCTACCCACAACCCTCCTCTCCTCTCCCTCCCTATTTCTTTGCCGAACAGGAAGTGCTACCAGACAGGAAGAGGGTGACGACCAGGAGCTACCTGCCCATCACACCAGCTGACACTGACAGCGGCCGCAACTTCACCTGCGTGGCCAGCAACCCAGCGGTGCCGATGGGCAAACGAGCCACTGTTACTCTCAACGTCCACCGTATGTTGCCCTTTTTCTTTGTCAGAATGTAAAGGTGCATAGGTGGGGCTCAGGTGACTGGGGCGAAGCTGTTTGTGTGTAGACACATAGCAAAATCACACTATAATTTTAATTAGCTGTTAACTTGAAAAACAACACACATGCCGTGTATATAAATTTACAGCCACTATTTTTTACCATTGTTTTAGCACCATCTTTGGGGCCAGTCATTTTCTCCTAAAACAGTTCAGGAAGTTGATTTACACCTAGAAAACCTGAAACATTGTGTGTTTAAAAGGATTTCAACCATGTACCTGAAGAAATACGGAATGATTGCTCACAAGGAAACTGTAGTTTGAATTTTCAATCAAGAAGATTGATGTGTTTTTCCAACCTAGTGTAGTTAGTAATTACTGGAGGAATAACTGCAGTAACAGTAGATGTAGAATCAGTGGTGTGTTAGTGCAGAAGGCTGTAGAGAAGTGGGGTTTTGGAACAGCAGATTTTATTGTGAAATTTATAGTTTGTGTGACTTATTTGCGTGGGAAATCAATCCTCATTGCTGCTTGGCGCAGCTGAAACACAACAGCCATTCAGACTATCATTCAGTATATATTTAGTTGTACATTGAATATGTATCTTTCCCTTTGTAGACCCTCCTATGGTGACCCTGTCCATCGAGCCTCGCTCCGTCCTGGAGGGCGAGAGAGTCACCTTCACCTGCCAGGCCACTGCCAACCCTCCCATAATGGGCTACAGGTCTGGATGAAATTGACTGTATTTATCAAAGAAAACAATGTGTTTTTACTCACTTTTACAGCATTGTTGCAGCTTAATGTCCAGTTCAGGATGTGATGGACTTTTTGATGGTGGTCAGTGTTTTTTAGGGACGGTGTTTCATTTGATACCCGCAGTCCAGCGTCAGGAGCCAGACTGCAATTCTGTTTTAATGCCAATAGATTTTCTTTTATCTATTCCAATCTGCTTGTAACCACCATCTGGGGGTGATCCTGAATTGTAATTTCTGCTTGCCGGACAGAATTGGTAAAAGTATTGAACATGTGTACAATTAAACGCTGACTTTTATCTTAAGTGACAGCACTGGAGCACTGAAATTGCTAAATGCTGGACATAAACACAGCGGTTTTAATCTGAGGTTTGAGACTCCACCAGAGGGTCCCAGTGTGGGAGCACTGCCAGGCACTTAGGCACCAAGCCTATTGAGTGTATATTAGAATGTCATCTAATGGCAGATGTACAATATGGTTATATGATTTTGAGCTAGATTTCTGGCAAGATACAGTACGGATAACAGAAATGAAGAGACTTTTATTTCTTTGACTTGCACTCATTCCCTCAGGTTTTGACATCAGGGCTTTTAAATTTTAGTTTAATAGCTTTAATTGATGATATAAAAACACTCATTGTCTAATAGCCGAAATGTAACATTTGGATCACCACCAAAAAAAAAAAATTATAAAAACCCATCCTGCTGACAAACTGACATAACAATGATTTGTAATGCTTGAAAACTTGTTAAATTGGGATGTGTTTCTCTGTCAGGTGGGCAAAAGGTGGTGTGCTGCTGGAAGGGGCCAGAGAAAGTGTGTTTGTGACCACAGCAGATCACTCCTTCTTCACCGAGCCCGTGTCCTGTCAAGTTTTCAACGCTGTGGGAAACACCAATGTCAGCATCCTGGTGGATGTGCACTGTGAGTAGAGTGGGACTGTGAGGATATCTTTGTGTTCATGTAGTTAGTATTTGTCAGTATTTGTTTGAAGAGCAACACTGCAATTATTTTGTTACAACACAGTATGTATTGCACAGAGTGAATTAGCAATAGATGGTTACTGTATAATCTGTTCTCTCTGTTCTGTCCAATTCAGCAAAGCTTTGTGGCATTTGTTGTCAAAGCCTATACATAAACAGAGTAAAGTAAATAAGAATGAATATGTAAAAAAAAAAGTAGCAATAGTACATTGAAACACCTGAAAACAACTATTGCTGAAAATGCTTAAATAAAACAATTAAAGAGGTACTGCACACTTAAACGTGTTTTTGAGCTGTAAACTAAGTGATATGACTGTTCTGTGATGAAACACATCAATGCTGGTGTTTATATTGACATTTCTTACCAAATTTATAAAAAATTGGCATTTCATGGGTTGAAAATGGCTCAACGCGCCATCTACTGTTTTAAATCAACCCTGAAACTGTGAGGCCAATGCTGACATAGAGTTGACCGGTTGGGACCTACCTACGTCATGAAATTTATATAAAAAAAGACTCTAATCAGTGTCAGTCAGTCTCCCCGTGTACCCTGACCCACACACTACGTAGCCTCAAGGCCACGCCTCCTACAGTCGTTGTTCCCTCACTCATTGCATTTTTAAAATATGCTGGGAGAGATGGTTCTTGCTGAATTTGAGGGTGGAGTTACACTTTAAAGAATAGAGAAATATACAGAATCAGAAAAGGAACGAAGACAAATTATGTCCATTATATAGAATTAAAGGAGAAAGAGGAAAATGTATCACGCTAAAACATGTCTTTCATTATTATATAGAGGAGGTTATAATCTCCTGCCAGCTACATGAACAGTGTCACCAAATAGAGTTGAGTTGAGTTCCACTGTAATAAGGTAATAAGTTCTACAAGAACAAAATGTATTTTTAATTTTTTGATTTTTTGGATATTCTATTAAAAAAAGACTCCTCTCTCCACCTTTTCTGTTTCAGTTTCCAAGTCTGTATTTCATACGTGTGTGTGTGTGTGTGTGTGTGTGTGTGTGTGTGTGTGTGTGTGTAATAGGGTTTTAACTATTGTACTCTCTTTCAGTTGGCCCAATACTGGTAGTGGAGCCCAGGCCAGTTACAGTAGATGTGGACTCTGACGTTACTCTGAACTGCAAGTGGTCTGGCAACCCCCCTCTCACCCTCACCTGGACCAAGAAGGGGTCGAACATGGTGAGAACAAACCATCAAACCTTCCCCTGACCTTTGACCTTGAACCCTACTTTTTATTTTTGTGTCTGACGTCTGATTTCAGTTTTTATTTCACTAAAATGTTGTATGTTCAAATTTATACAGGAAGAAAGACACAGTCACAACAAAACATATTGGGGTAAATCCTAGAACTAGGCTGAAACTAGAGCCAAATCCTCCAGAAAACCCCGCAACCCATATGAAAGTCTAAGACCTAGACATCATAAATGTTTGCTCAGTTGTAAAGCAGACGATTTGAAGTGAGACTCCGTCTTCATATCTTAAATCTTTAATTCATGCCTAACAAGTTAAGAAAAGCTCCAGGAAAAAAATGAATGGAGCCTGCTGAGTAAATCAACATGTTTTATGAATTAAATATAGATTTACCTCCCTCCCTCTCTCTTTTTAACATCTCTCCTCATCTGTCTGTCTCCCGCTCTCCCCCTCACAAATCTACTATCCTGCTCTTTATGCATATTTATACTTGTGTATATGCGTCCAGGTGCTCAGCAACAACAACCAGCTGTATTTGAAGTCAGTGAGCCAGGCCGATGCAGGCCAGTATGTCTGCAAGGCCATCGTGCCCCGGATTGGAGTGGGAGAGACTGAGGTTACACTCACTGTCAACGGTCAGTTACTATCCAATTACTCTGCTATTAATAACAGTGCTGAAATTAGCAAAAATTATAAAATATGTGCAACAGATCTTCCTGTACACAGCAAAGCCCTGCTTCTGTGTCAAACATGGAAGATGAATTACAAAACCGTATGGACCTCCATGATATGTTTGTTTAATTATGTACATCCTGCATATATCCGTGTCTCTCTGACATCTGAGGCCATTGAATGCACAGAGTAGAGTACCGCATGGGCCTTGTATTTCTGCCGACCCGGCCTGATTCATTCCAGCCCCAGCCTGACCCAAACCCAACAGCTAATTTTTCAGCCTTAGACAGGCCCGAAGCCAATATTTCAATGTCAAAGCTCTCTGCCAGAGAGACCAGCAATTACTTAATAAATCAAAACTGATTCACCAAGAACACAATGACGAAAAGGCAGCTCAACAAGTGCTCCTTAAATCTTCGCCTACTGACAAAGTGCCCGGTCAAACCACAAAGGAGGACAGCGACATTCATTGGCACGTCCTTGCGAAATATGTGGTGATGAAAGCTTGATGAGCTAGTGACTACCTTCGCACTTCACTTACCGGACAATATGTAAAGACAGTTAATGCAAAGCTAAGTATTTGCACCATCCACTCCTTTCTCACGACTGACTGCAATATATAATGAGTTACATCCAGGTAACTTTTATTTCATGAGCTGACATGGTTGATGACATCCTTGCCAGCGTACAAAGTATGGCAAAATTAAAGTAAAAAACTTACTTAGGTCCTTGACTTTGGCTCATGAAAGTTTCATGAAGGTGTCATTAAGGTGACGTCGTTTTCCTCTCACCGGCCTCCCATGGTGTGCTATACAGCTACTATTACATGTAGCTATTATAGTAAAATAAAAAGTACGGTCGCTGGTATATATATTAACGGTACATAATATAAAGCCGTGGAGGGCGGGAGTGGATGAAGGGATTCTAGCTCTGGATCATTAAGGTGACGTCCCCGTTCTTAATCCCACCTACAAAGCTCTGATTGGCTCTGTTGTTTTTCCAACTGGGAAACAGACGTCACCGAGCGCAACACCCAACCGCTTCTAAACGCTGAAAAAAATCAAGAATGTGGGTGGTGATTTAGAGGTCTGGAACTTGGCATCACATTGTCAAATATAGTGTAAAATCTCCTCACTGGTGGTCCCTGGTCATGGTTCTTATAGTAGGGGTTGATGTGGGGGTGACTTGATTTGCTAGTTCAATGTTGGTGCACTTCTCAAACCTTATGAGTTGTTGTAGTAATCCTCTTATGTCTCCGTGTCTTCTCCGTCTCTCTCTCTCTCATCCTGCCTCACTCGCTCAGGCCCCCCCATCATCTCCAGTGATCCAGTCCAGTACGCTGTCAGAGGGGAGAGAGGAGAGATCAAGTGTTACATCGCGAGCACCCCCCCACCTGATAAGATTGTAAGTCCATCCTTAGAAGTTGTAATCTGCTGCAGAGGTGCTCGACTCGACCTTTTCAGATCGCATCTGCTTCAAACAGAATCCTGATCACAACAAGTCCTGGTCCGCCCTGAAAACAAAATGTTTTTTTACTTCCTGTCTTTAGCGTGTGTTACTATAGCTAAACTATTGGCACAAGTGGCTTTGTTCTCCAACTGTGTCACGAGTATGTGAGAACGATCTGTTCCTCCTCTGTGGTGGAAGGTGTGACTCATCAAAAACAGCTGCTGTAGTGTTTGGTTGAAATGAAAAAGGACTGTACACATCTTCCACCTGAACTGTTTGAGTGCAGCAGATAAGATACAAGAAATCATGAAAAAAATGGAGAACATGCCTTCTGATGTTACCACATGTTTATTAAAGTATGTACTAAAAAAAAAAAACTAAAAACATAACCTTCTAACTCACAAAATTAGTACCATTTTTTTGTTAGCATTCAGCATCCTTTTTAATTTTATTGACATCATTTTTATTTTTTCTGCTCTTACAAGCCCTTTATGACCTTTTTTGTCCAACGTACCTCCATTTCTCCCTGACAATCCATACAAGGCATAGTGATTGTCTGATATTGTGATTGTCGATGTTTAGCCTTGGTCTTATAGCTGTCCATTTTGACTTTTATGCTACCTTGCTAACTAGTCCCGTACTCTCAATCACAGCACATGGTGTTCACATGTTACAACTGACTCAACTGAGCTACTTCACAAATATGTCCAGGTACACCCTGAAATACAGGTACCCCTGGTTGGGAATCACTAACTTTCCCAGTCATATTATTCACTTTCTGCCCTAGAGACAATCAAACAATGGGACCTCTTGTCAATGGGTTGTGATCAGTTCAACCAAAGATGGATTCTTGCGTCTCATATTGTTTTATTTGACTAATTATAAAAGAGGTTAAATTGTCCGGTGATTCACAAGAAAAAAATGAAAAATGTGACAAAAAGTAACTATTTTGTGTGGCAGAAATATGTTTCTGCTTTACTTTCCTGTTAATCTTCTTGTGATGTATCTTTTCACCCCTTGGCGGGATCCGACCCGTTGGCTGGGAACCGCTGGTCTAGAGGTTAGAGAGATCTGTTAGTGAAAGATTTGAATCCTGCATCAGTGAGTAATGTTTTCCCCCTCTTACTGTAAACAACTTCTATCAGGTTGCACTTGAATGAGGCATTAAAGGTGCTCCTCTGAGCAGCACTGAAGTGTGACTTTGTGTAGATGTATGATTACGAATGCTTAAAGGAATACTTTCACTTGGATTGTCTCAATCTTCTACAAGGAAATGCCATCAGAATAAAATGAAAGATAAAAATCTACATATGGTGGCTTTAAGACCACTCAGTAACAGTTGCTTAGTTGTGGTCACCATGAAAAGGTCAGTGCAGCATCCAAACCATTGTGATTTTAGTATGAATTGGACCCACCAGCCAAAACCGTTCAAATTCAGTGATCCCTTTCAAAGTGGCAGCCATCTTTTCTTTATAGGAAAGCATTTGCAGATTGCCTTACCAGCAAACTGTAATGGAATATCCTCCTGAATGTGCCGTAACTGCAGAAGTGAATGCTGGGGTTTTTTGTTTTTTTTCATTCCTGCCTTTTCTTTAAGTCGCTGAGTGCAATACTTGACCAAACCACAGTTTAATATAAAATGTCTGCACATTATATAAGTTGCAAAATGAGTGGTATGGTATGTGATGTGAAACCTTTAAAAAAAAAAAAAAGGGGGAAATACCAGAATGCTCACAAATCACAAAAAGAAGCCAGAAAATGGAAATAAATCCAGAATTTGAAGGCTAGAATGAGTGAGAGAGAGTGTGGGGGTGAAACAGATTGAAATGAGAGGGAGGGAGATGGAGGGAGAGTAAAATTCTGTACCTTTCAGCGTCAATTATCCAATTGTGTAGTGCCGACATGACAGAAATCAGAGCTTTTAGGAAGCTTCAGACCCCTGCTGCACTGGCAGGGAGCTCAGAGCGTATAATGTGATACGACATTATAGTCTGGGCTTAATGCAGAGACACAAGGACTTATAAAATATGAAATATGTTGCTGCGTGTGTGTGTGTGTGTGTGTGTGTGTCTGTGTGTAAAAGAGGCAATGAGAAATTGAGAAAGAGAGACAGAAATGCAGACAGTGGTGGTGCAAAACAAAATTATTGTGAGGAAAAAGCGATAAGGAAAGAAAGTGGGGGATTGGAAAGAGAGGCAGACTGTCGGGACAGAAAAGACGCATTATGTAAGATTCTCAGGGGAAAACAAAACAGCTGAAGATTTGGGGCTTTTTTATTTATTTCTCCTTCATCCACTCTCTTGATCACATTCTCCTTTTTCATTTTCTCAAACCAGGTTAAAAGGTACATTAGCCTTACATATGGCTCTATGTATATTTGATATCTCCGTGCTCCATATTTAATCCCCTCAAATTTCTACCTCAGCAGATTTTAAGAAGAAAAACCTGCTTGAGTTTTTATCGCTCATGTACACTTGCCGCACTCTGTGTGTGTGTGTGTGTGTGTGTGTGTGTCTGTTCTGATTTATTTGTGAGGGATTTCTTTCTTTCCAGCCTGAAAAGTTGCTGCACAAAATTTAATTAGGCATATACTGCACCAGGAGGGGAAAAAAGTACCATACCAAGGTGTGAGAATATAATTTGTTTTGCTTAAAATATATTTCCTGCCCAGACTCGTTTTAGTCTCTCTTAACCTTTTCTTAACACCAGCCCATCTGTTTGCTGAATGTTGTGATTATACGTGTGTGTTATCTGTGTGTCTGTGTGTGAGTCTATCGTGGTTAATACTACATAAGATAAGATAAAGTGAAATTAGCATTATTGATCCCTGAGGGGAAATCAGGCGATTGCAGCAGTAGAGAGTGGAGTTTAGATAAAAAATCAATCAATTAAAAAATATTGGAATTAGATCTTAATCACTTTAATACAGAGCTCCTATCGGCTTGAAGGACTTGTCCTTCTGTGTTGGTTGGGAACAGATTTATAGATTTACAAATGTTTAGCGTACAGATGAACCAAGCCTTTGATCTTAACTTAATCCTAAATTGATGTACACCTGCGTTACCATTTTAGTGCAATCCTTTTTAAGTGGCAGATCATACAGAGCGAGGTGGAGAGCATGTTTGGCCCACAAAGTGCCTTCTAGTGGCCTGTAACCATTGATCACATATCTGTGTTCATGATTTAATGTTAAAATAATGATAAAACTTTGTTGACCACTTTTTAAACACATTAAATGCTGCTTTACAACACACAAAAGAGACCACAGTATAATAAAAAGAAAAACAAAACAGCGTGTCAAAAATAATATAAAGGCTATAATTAGTAAAAAATCAAAAAAGACAGCAAAGAAATAACGACAAAAACACCTTCATAAGAAAGTGAGGTTTGCAAAGAGATTTAAATATTGATACTTGGTTAACCAGGATACAGATACTCGGCAAGGAGTTCCAACCACTCTTGGTAATCAGGTGAGTTGATGGATCAGGAGACCCCTGTATGAGGATCTCAGCCTACACTGTGGTTCATATCTAAATACATACAGTATATAGGTGTAGTTCCATCCTCCTCTATATTATTTGGTCAAGTTCCCAAACCAACATGTCAGTCATCCCAATGAGGCTTCACTCAGCAAAGACCAATACCTGCTGTACATTCAGAAAAAAATCCAGAAACTAAATAATCCTTCTAAAATGTGTGTTTCAGGTTTGGGCGTGGAAGGAGAACGTGTGGGAGAAGGAGAAGGGCACCCTGATGGAGAGGTACACCGTGGAGCAGAGTAAACCTCCATCCCAGGGTGGCGCTGTCCTCTCCACCCTCACCATCAACAACGTCATGGAATCTGACTTCCACTCGCCCTACAACTGCACCGCCTGGAACTCCTTCGGACCCGGCACCATGATCATCACCCTGGAGGAGACGGGTACGGAGAAACAAAAAAGGGGGAAATAACTGAGTGCAAGTCATCATGTCATTGTTAGTTACACAGTTAATGAGTGCATTTTATAATGTTTATCAACATAATAGAGCAGATCAAGATAGTTTTCTAGCTGGGCACTTGCTTCTGAAGTATCGTTAACATCATGTCATCAGTTGTTGCTCCACTTTAAGTGACAAATTAATTGACGACAGCAAAGTGTTTGTGACAAATGATATTAGTCACAAGGACCGTCATACTGTACCTAAGGGTTTTGTAAAATAAGGGTACCCTGTGAATTTGTTTACCACAAGTGGCGCTTTTGAGCAATGTTTTGATAAGTGGGCCCATGTATTGTTTGTATGTCATGTTCTATTCATGGATGTATTATGAGAACTGGATACAGGACTTGGAGATGGCTCCCATTCATTCTCATCGAAGCTGCTCCCCCTGAGCAACTTCTCCTGGTTTGCCTTGTTGTCCTGCACATACAAAAAAGCTTGTCTAGGCTCTCAGAAAGATTACAGTGGTTTAATAATTCATAATACAAAGACTTATAATTGTTCATTTGCCATTTAAGTTGTGCTTTCAACAGTTTTACAGATGTCGCTTTTATAATAGCAGTCCATGAGGAAAATGCTTTTTGAGCCATAGGGGATATTTTTGTTGCAGTGCTGCTGTTGGCGATTCGGGCAAGGCTGACTCGCCATGCGTAATCCAGCTCTCTTATTATATCCATGGTTACGCCTGCATATCGACATTTGGTGGCAGTAAAGACCCTTAAAAGGTAGCATTGTGTCAGTTAAAGAGGAAGACCGCCCCTGCAAAGAAAGCCTGTTTTTAAAACATTGAAGAAAAGCAAATATTCTTAAAGATAGGAAACACATTCAACCTGTTTGTGAGGCCTTAAAGTGCGCACACGAGCACGTGGGTGATGCAATACACAGTCTTCTACTGTATAACACCAGCAAAAAAGGCTGGGAAATAGACAGCTTGCACATGAAGCCAGCACACATGGATGTAAACAATGCAGGTTTCAAAGTATTTTTTAGAAATTGGCTTTGCAGAAGTTTTATAAGAAGGTAAAATGATCACGTTTGTTAGGTTTTAAAAATACACCCAATGTATTTTATTGAGAAACACAGACTGTAAGTACAGCAGTGTTTGTTTACAATTAAAATTCCCCATGGAATATATCTTTAATGTCCCTGAGTAAGATGCTCTTCTTCTCTCTTACGAGCTGATGTGCCCTTGAGCAAGATTATCACGCAGTGGCCTCAGCTGGAGGACAGACGATAGAGTGTTGTAAGTCCATTCTAGATGGTTACGCATTTTATTTTGAGAACTTGGTATGTCACATTACATTGAGAAAATGATTTCTTCATGCTCTGTCAGTCTTATCTGGCTCTTATTCTTTCAGCTGTCAGATTTCGCAGGCTTCAGAAAATCTACCAAAAACGTCTTTGAGAGAGAGAGAGAGAGCTTGGATTTGTCCTCACATGTACACTAACAGCATTGTATTCCCCTGTCTGACTTGCATGCCATATCAACATAACCAGCCTTCAGAGATCCAATATTTAGCTACTGTAGGACATACCAAGATTTATGCTTAAACGACACACCCATGCAGTTTGAGGCAGCAGCTGTCCCTCAACCCCGAGCCTTTTCTGCTTGTGTTTGTTTCAGATATTGTTCCAGTGGGAATTATCGCCGGTGGTACGGTGGGCTCCTCCATTCTGCTGCTTATGTTTCTACTGGCGCTCGCCTTCTTCCTCTACCGCCAACGCAAAGGCAGTGAGTGCACACACACACACCGGTTCTCTAGTGTGTGTGTGTGTGTGTGTGTGTGAACGTGTGTGTAGGGGCATGCACACACACATACTGTATGTGTCTATCAGTCTTTCTTTCATCCACTCTCCCTATCCGTCATTCTGTCTCTCCACGTTTGAAGAAAGGAACATATGCCAGCCGTATAGCGTTTTATTCAAATGAGATTAATGAATATTCATATAATATGGCAAACTGCCTTAAAACACCTACTGTATGTTTCCCTTTTCATTCTACTGACATGCAATTGTATGATTATTTTTGAAATAAATCGTATTTATGTGCCACTCGTACACCAGATAGAGTATATAAATAACAGAGCAGAAAACAACAGCATTTAAAGCTGAATGGTATTTAAATTATGAATTCCTATATGTTATTTCTACAGCCCACGGCAATCCAATTAGCATAACACAAACCACATTTCCTCAAACCAGAGAGCTAACATGTGGTGTCTTTAAGTTGTTTGGAGCTGCTCTACAGCAAATAAAGAATTGGGAAAGACAATGAAGGTGACTGGCAGAGTCCCCAGAGGGTTTTCCTGGGATAAAAGTATATTTTCTGGTTCAGAGCTGATAACATAACTACAGAAAAGATAGTGTTTGGATGCAGAAACTCAAACTCTCCATAAGCTCTAAGTCTCTCATTTGTTGTACAATGCAGCTCGAGACTTCACACATTTAAAACTTTACTTTTAAGGTTTCTGCTTTTGGAAGAGAGTTGTTCATGTTGACAAATATTGATTGTGCTAGGGATCAATTAAAACGAGTGGTATTATCATTTCAGGTTGCACAAGGCAATGTTTAACATAGAAATATACCTGTTTTATTTGCCCAAAATACAAATGTTTGCTGTGATATAGAAGACTGTGCTATCCCACCTAACTAACCTCCTTTTAATGAAATGACATAAAATATGTTTAATTTAATACCTGTGCATATTTATGTGCTGCTGTAGCCTTTATGTTAATGCGACAGCGCTCAATTCAGACTTGTACCACATTGGAAGTGTTACGTAAATATTACTAGGTCACCTAATAAGACTGCCGTTGTGACTTTTATGTAAAAGTGACTCTTGCACTTATTCAAATATGAGATAAACATGTAAATTTGCCAGTACAGTATGTATGTATAGTAACAAGGTACATGTACTGAATGGGGCTTAAAAATCCTATAGATTCACCTTTTTGCTCAGAATATTGTATATCTTTGTCTGTTGCATTTAGTTGTTGGTCAGGACAAAAACAAAAAAATTCAGAGAAAACTGTAATAAATAAAACCTTCTGCTCCACCAGAAACTAAGAAGAAGTATTTAAATGTTGAGGAGTCTACAGTTCAGTGTCATTACAATATAGTGTATGATTTCTGAGTGATTAAAGTCCTCAGATACATGTTCCTGACAAAATGACTTAATGCAGCATTAAAGCCCCTATATGTAGATTATTTTAATCTAATAATAGCATCTTTATTTTTGTTTCCAATTGCATAAAGGCTAAAACAACAGTGAATAATGAACCATACATGTCAAAACAGCCACCCCTATTGTTTTCTATGTACAAACCCACACCGGCGCTCATTGACCCGCCGCCCTGCGACACTTCATGCCTCTGTCCTATTTCCAGCCTCGTCGCCCCTGAAAAAATGCTTTTTTTTCAGAGAAAAAGCTGTTTTGTGCTTCAATACAATGTTCGCCCAACTACAGTCGTTATTTACCAGTTTGTTGCTTGCTTTTCACAGTAGTTTTAATTTTTTCAGTGTCTTTTTCAAATCAAAGTTAAGTGTGTGGATTAAAAAAGTCCTCTGACAGATAGATCTGCTACAAAATGTTGGCCTCTAAGAAGATATTTATGCCAAAAGAATGTGCCGTTTTCTGACATCTCATTTCCTCACGGTGAATACTGAAGTCCTTAAAATTCAAATCGTTGCCTCTTTCTGCCTTTTGACGCTGCCAGCCTGCCAAATTGCTTAATGCAACATTATCAACTGAGAGAAACAAAGCAAATAATGGACGAGACAGAATAAACTAGAGTAAAGTGTTGTTGTTGTTTTTGTTGCCTTTTTTAACCAGATAATTAAAAAGATTAATAATTTATCTTCACGTTGACCCAGAATATGACCGGAGGTTGTGTCTTTCTTCCAGGTCGCCGGGGTGTCACCCTCGGTAAACCAGACATCAAGGTGGAGACGGTCAACAAAGAGACCCACAGCCTGGAGGAGGAGGCGGCCGACGTCTCCACGGCAACCCGAATGGTCAAGGCCATGTACTCCGTGAGTAGACACCCATCTGAGTCACCGGGGGCCGTGGAGAGGAGGCGTATGGGTCAATGGCCTTAGATGTACAGATACACCGAGACAAAGGGCGACATGGCGGGAGAGGCAGACACACACACACACACACACACACACACACACACACACACATGCATATTCACACTTGAAAGTATACACACACAATAAAACAGACACACATGCACAAGACCTGCCTGCAAACACACACAGACAAAAAAAAACACATTCTCACACATCAAAAATATATATACACACGCACTCACTTGACCCAAAATCAAGTACTCTACTGTACATACACATACAGACGGACAAGAAAGTGTAGCCTATATACACACACATAGATACACCATGAAGTACGGCGCATACACAGGCAACCCTGTAAATACACAAAAACACGCACACAATGCAAATTAAATTGATAGTACACACACATTCATTCTCACTCTTTAAATTGCACACACGTTTGTGCCCATTAAGCACTTGCACACACTCACACAGAAATAACAGACATTAACACATACACACAAAGACACACACACACTCTCCTTAACACTGTGCTCCTTTTAGACGAGCGTTCAACCCTGGAGCTCCTGGAGAATCTGATTGACGAGACTCCTTTGGAGCAGTTTTAAAGCTCGGTCCAAAACCCTTTTTGTCCAACAACTAACCGTTTCTCGTCTTCCACTCTCTTGGGATGAAAAACCTGAAATTCTGTTTTCCTCTCCCCCTCCCTCTCTTCCTTCTCCTTTCCTTTCTCACCCTCCCTCTTTCCGTGTGTGTGTTTCGTTGTTTGATGGTTTAGTTTCTGCCCTCTGTTTCCCTCTCTCCCTCCACTCAGCCTTTCAAAGACGACATGGACCTGAAGCAGGACATCAGGAGCGAGAGCGACACCAGGGAGGAGTACGAGCTCAAGGTGAGATGGCTGCCCGCTCACAGAGACATTTTAGCATTTTGACGTAGGACTTTTTCTGCAGCATCTTGAACATAATATCCTGCATGGTGCACAGACATGTCATGTGTCATGAACTTTGTGGTCATATCCATCATTACTGCTAATTACCAGTTCCCACTTTTTCCTTAGGTTCCGCATTTGCACTGGAGTTAAAAGCTTGGTTTTCATAACAACACCACTTTTATTCATAATCCGTGCCACTGAAGTTCCCAAAAACAGATGTTGGTGATTCTTTTTGCATCATATGCAGGATTCTGCTGGGTCAGAGCACGATCAACCCCTCATTTTGGTTTCCTTAAGCTGGAGTGGAGCTAAAATCTTCTTATAACCTCAAAACCTTGAGTTTTGGGGGTTTAGTTCTCACTCTCACAAACTAACCAAACAAAAACAAACAAACAGATTCAAACCCAAGTAGAACTTCGCTGTTGCCCATGCGAGCTTCCTGTCACCATGTTTATCACGGTAAAATGAAGTTGTATCATTGTGGCTCGTGTTCATACACGTACTGTGCGCTGCATCACTCACACACCATTACATTTACATTACACTTTTGGACATAGCATGAACAACAGCACGCCACCAACTGCACCAGCATCACCAACCACATCAGCCTGCAATGTGACTGACAACATACAATACAATAGGAGACGTGTTGAGAGTCACTTTATTACAGCAAGTTAAGTGCTTCAAATTTCTTCTTACATACATACTTTTATCAGAGAGCTTATGCTGATTTTACTTGACATTTTTTACTTGATTTAACGTCAGTTGGCTTTTTGTTTATTCTTTATATATTATTGTTTTAGGTTGTTTTTTTTCCTTTATTGTTGGATTTGGTGTTGAAAACATAAAAAACGTTGGAGTCTTTTTTATGTTTTGTTGTGGATTTAAGAAAAATGCCATTGCTCCAGGTACCCCTCCAGACCAGAGCTCCTGGTCTTTCTTTATGATTGACACTATTACAGAGTTATATACTGTACACCCAAATGTGAAAGAACTGCCATTGCGTCATGCCAAGCTAACCAGACCAGTTGTTTAGGTGTCTTTACCCCTTAGCCCAGTGTTCTTGTTGGGGAAAGACTAATATTCTCCCCTCTGATCACAGGATCCAACCAATGGCTACTACAACGTCCGAGCCACCACCCATGATGACGCGCGCCCCCAGTCCCGTGCCATCCACTACCAGGGAGAGTTTCGTTCCCCAAACCCAAACAGTGGACCAGCTGGTGCCACTTCCAGCGGACCCGCAGCTACCGCCAGCGGTGCTGTTCCCCCCAGTGCAGTACCAGGCTCAAGGTCAGGCTGCTACGACCCCCGTCCACCTTCCAGGATGTCCCATGCCACCTACGCCCAGTTCAACACCTTCTCCAGGGCGCCGCAGAGCCAGCAAGCACCTCCCAATCCAGCTCTTCAATCACCTGGAGATTACCCAGGAGACTGCGGCCTGCTGGACAGCACAACCCAGCTGGCCTATGACAACTATGGATACCCTCAGTATCCCAGCTACCGCATGGGCTTTGCTCCGCCCATAGAGGAAGGGCCAGCCTACGAGATGTATCCAACGGGACAAGGGGCTGGGCCGGGGCCGGGGCCGGGGCCGGGACCGGGGCCGGGGCCGGGACAACAAAGTCCTGAAACAGGTCTGAGACAGTATGGAAGCTCCACCCGCTTCTCATACTCGTCTCCGCCCTCTGACTATTCCCAAAGACACACACAGCGGATGCAGACTCATGTTTGAGAAACACACATACACACTCTTTGACTTGCTTTTTGCAGCAGCAGTACTTATTACACGCAAAACAAAAACATACATAAATATAAAAAAAAGACATAAACACATCAGTTTTCTGTTTCCATATCATCCAGTGCATGGAATCTGGTTCATTTTCTGAACCAAGAAAAACACCACAGCACAGCAGTTAACAGCATCGCCTATATAAATATACAGTTAGCAGCAATACATACAAACACACTCAAAGCGATATTCGCACACATTTGCGCAGACCTTCTGTTGCGTGCAGTGTTTATGCTCCAACAAAAGCAACAGCGAGAGCCACAATCAAGAGAAAAAAGACAAAAAGAGAAGAAGAGTACTTTGAAGATGAGAAGAAGAAGAGCGGCAGGAGCTGAAGGAGAAGCAGAGGAACCTGTTTCTTCCTGCAATCCTTGTCTTGCTCTTGGATCATCTTCCTCCATCACATTTTCCTCCCACCCCATCTCTGTAAATAAGTGCAAATGGAGATTTGGGTTATTTCCTTGTACAAACCTACACAGTGTGATGCAGTACAGTGACCTACAGCAAACCTCCACACTTTTTGCTTTTTCTGACTCTCACATATTGCAAAAAAAAACACACACATACACACAGATCTTCGAAGACTTATTTGTTTCGATGTATTGCAGCAACGGGGCAGCTTGGACTATAAATATATTTGGCACTTTTTGATCCCTTTTCCTCACTAGAACCTGCCCAGTGGCCATTGCTTACAAGATCTACTTTGATTTAAGCGGGACAGAGTTTCTTAAAGTGGTACAGTTAGTGACCAGAGTACCATTGCTTTTGTGCCAACACACACAAACTATCAAGGCGTGTCTTCTTTTGTAAAGAGTGGACAATGAGATGCTCTGGACAAAGAGGTTTTGTACATGCCACATCTGAGAGGAAAGGAAAGGAGCGGTAGCAAGCGTCTCATTTATTCTCATTTTTTTTATCATCATGAACATTTCACTCGAGGTCAATGCTATATACAGTATTTGTGAAACGGGAGCGCTTTTTCATTCAATGAATTTCTGCAATTTGTACAAAAAGATACCTCCCCTTCCCTCAAGTGTCAAAAAGTATTTGTTTCTCTCACTTGCACAGTAGAATAGATTTTTTTTCCATATTTATACCGAAACGTATAAAAAATGGCATTCAGAAACATTTTATAGTATTTTTATAAGGAGTTGTGGACCAAAGGTTCAGCGTTTTGGGTGAAACTCACTTTTTAATGTGTACGTGGCGACGTGATCGTTATTGGAAACGTTTTGAGTTTCTTTAAAAAAGCGATGGATGGTGTTTTTAAAAGTGGATGTAGATTTAAATTAGAAAATTTGAAGAGCTTCTTTCCAAAAAACATAAATATCCAGCAAGGGGGGAAATCTGTTTGGTGGATATCTATGTTTGGTGTGAAACTCTTTCTTTGACTTCCAGTCTTCTGACTGGACTGCCTTTTTCAAAACGTCGACGACATTCAAACTGATGGATGGAAAACAAGCAGCTGCTCACTTTGAGCTGCGCTGTGAACTTTGTAAGCAATGAGAAGTGTAGTCTAACATATCAAAATGAAGGTACTGAGGGTTCGATCTAGCTCATAGTACTTTGTACATTTATATGTAAGTATGTTGGTTTGTTCACTGCAACAGAAAATTTGGTGGTATTTTATGTCGGAGATTTTCCTGTTATATTGTGTCAGCTTTGGTACGTGTGCTTGGCCTTTAGCTGCACAGGTTCATATTGATCAGCGTTTAAAATGTTGCTACTCTACTCTAACCTCTACTGATGCAGCTATCTCCACCACCCCTCTACCAAAAGTTTGAGTTATTATAAGTAATAAGTTATAAAAAGGAAGCCTTACTTGTCAAAAAAAAAAAAAGTTGTTTCATTTCCAAAATTATTTTAGAATTTACCCTCAACACCAATTGTGGATGAGCCATTGACCCGCCGTTGGTTTTAAGACATTTATTTGACAGTTGTAGAGCTGAAAGCTTTGAATGGCTGTATTTGACTGCTCCATTTTTTATTCTCCATATAGTAGTATGTTACAAACTTACATCTCTAGGGAAACAAACCCAGACATCCGATTGGCTATTGAAGTGAGCACAAGAAATTCAGTTTTGGCCAACCTATGTGAGATATTTCTCCAGACGTTTGACTTCCAGCCACTTATTTATAGTGTCACTCGTAGTGTGAACACTACACTGAAAACACTTGTCTAAAGCAGCTACTTGTGCTTAAGTAAGATCAGTGAAAAGCAGTTGGCATTGTCTGCCATAAAGTTCCCACCGGTTGTAGAATTGGTTCCTGTTTGCACACACTGAGCTTTCTCAGTGAGATTGGATTGGATTGCACTGTTCATCGTACAGCAACAATCATGTGTTGATTAGACACCACAGCAGCAGCAGCCATCTTTGCTACGTACTGAGCTTGAAATTATAAGGTTCCATCACCAATTTTTTATGGGACATTTAATAATATATTACTTTTTTAAACTTGTTTTGGCAACCACAAGGAGTTGCTTTCGACATTTTTTTTTTATTTTTTTTTTACCTTTTCTTAAAGGAAAACTCTGGTATTTTTAAACCTGGGCCCTATTTTTTTTTTTTTACACATTTTGGGATGGAAATGACTAATACTTACAATTAGTTTTGGAATTTCTCCAGTAGATCGCCTTCGCCGGCATCCGCGAACAGGCTGCAATGGCTGCAATGTAGTCCTTGCGGGCAATTGCGCCTGTGAAAAGTAGGTCCACTAAAAGTGCTTGTTTTTTGCCTCTGACAGGCTCAGACTGTTAACCAGAAACAGAAAGTCTCACTCAAGGAAAAGTCTCACTCTGAAATCTCATGAGAAGTTGAACATTTGTAAAAATGGGGCCCAGGTTTAAAAATACCACTTTCCCTTTAAGGGCACACAGGCTTTATTGGATAGCCAGAGTCAAGAGGGACTTTAATATGCAACAAAGAGTCTCCCACTTATATCTCTACCATACATTTTTGAGCAGTGAAAAATGATAGCAGATGATGAGGTGCTTTACAAAAAGACCAGAGGCTGCAAAGTTAAGCCATAAAAGCTCATCACCTCTAGAGGTAATCATTAAGTCTTTGTACTTATCGGCCACCTTATCAACCCCGCGCAGATACAGTGTATTATGGTAATTTTGTGCTAAGGGGCAGTAAAAATTGTATTTATTGCCCCTATTTTGAATAAACACTTTCAGAAAGAAAAGCCATTTCTGATTAGAATATCAGATGGAACCTTGTAGCTCCAAGGTCACTATATAAACTATTTCAGTAGTTATAGAGAAAAGAATGGCAGATGGAGCACCCTATTAAATTTATATGGTTATCACAGCCTTGGTACTGCATACTATTACCTCTTTACAACCTTTTTACAGAGTTGTAGCTGTGCAGTATTTTGCATCTGACTTGAAATGGCGTTATGACCTTGTGTAGAATGAGTAAATTTGACACAGAGGAGGTACTGAGGCCAACAAATACACAGCCAGGCCATCCAGGTACTTAGTCATTACCTCTTAACTATTTACAGTCTGTTGACAGTGGGGACATATAAATATGTAAAAGACACCATAGATACAAAACAGATGTTTAGATTTGGTTCAGCAATGAAAGACAATGTGCGGTTTAGAAGGGAATCTGGAAGTGTTTACTCTACTAGGTTGTTATTTCATGTCTTTCCTCCTCTATTACATACGGACCTCTCACCGCGGTGTACTGATACTTTCTCCCCTGTGTCATATTAATAGCCACCTTACCAGCTTCCAAATTTAGGGCTTGAACCCGTCTTTTCATGAAAAAAAAAAAAAAAAAAAAAAACTCATCACAACATAGCAAACCTTTCTCTCATAGCTTTCTTCCAAATTTTCGATAACATGGAGTAGGTATAGCAATCTAGCTTGCATTAATGTGTGTATGTAGGGGAGTTGGGAGTCTGTTTATAGCTTCGTGGGCTCATGACATCATCCTCAGTGTTCTTTTATTTCTCGTTTCTTTCTATCAGTCTTATTTTCTTGGTATTTCTTTGTGGTGTTGCGTCACTAGTGGAAGAAATGACTGTGGTCAAAAGTGTGTTTAAACTTTTATATGCAGTATTTTATTTTGTATGCATCGGATAGGGGGGGCTCTGATTAATCAACCCAGCGAAAAAAGAGAGGGGATGTGTGTGTGTCTGTGGCCAAAACGACTGCTCAGCCAGGCCACAAATAGCCAAAACTCTGTCTCAACTAGGCCAACCCCAGGCTAGAACCAGGCCAGACCCACAGCTAACTGCTCTGTTCCATGCTGTGCTGCACTGCGCCATCCCTGGCCAAGACTGACTCAAGTGGCTCGGTGTCCATTTACCTTGTGGAGTCTTCAGTGATGCCAAAAGACTGTGCAAAAAAAACATGAACTGAGCAGACAAACAAATGCAGCAGCCATTTGTGTTTATCGTGTTTATGTGTACATATGCTCATGGGTGACAGTGTATGTGTGCGCTATCCGTTTGTGTCTCCATACATGCACATGCACTGTATGCGTCCATCTGTGAACATGCGTGTGTGTGTGTGTGTGTGTGTTGGCAGCCTGTAACACCAGTGTGTTTTCATACCATTATTAATGTATTGGGACCACTGGACTGTAGAAATGAGGGTTTGACTGATTGTTTTGGAACAAATATCAGATAGATCAACCAGTAATGTTGTCACCTGCTGGTATGATGGAGGTTCCTCCTGACCACAGCTACATTTAAATAGTCTTTAAAACCTACAATGAAACTTGATTTCCTTTACAGATTGTATTCATTCATTTAATTGTCCAACAATCATTTTGTGTGACAATATTACTAATTAAAAGGCAGTGTTATACCGAAGTGTTGTTAAAGTTATAATCTTTAAGATTTTTATTATATCAAACCACATTTTTGATACTATTTATGTTATCAAAATGGTATCAGTATTGCCATTTAATGTATTTGCATTCTGTAACTGCCTCTCTATATATTAGTTTTCAATGTTACTGGCAGAGTCCTCCGTTTCCACGCAGCATTCAAATATACCTAGTGCTACAACAGACGATGAAGAGCTTTGTAGGCGGGATCAAGGACGGGGACATCATCTTCCTGTGCCTTCTTTAGCCAGAAGACTAGCTACTTGAAAAACAGAGAAACACTGATGTTACCAATGCGGCTTTACAGGTTGCTCTAAGTTGACTTGCCTGTATAGAAATAACTAACAAATCATATAAAAAAATAAAAAATCAGCATTTTTCCTCAGTCATTGTGAAAAATGTTAATTGCTCCTATGCAACTGCAACTGCAGCTTCCATGTCAACTGAAAATGACGTAGGAGGGACAGGACACAGCACTCGCAACTGATGCTTAGGGAAAAACCAAATAACTGACTCCCCAACAAAGATCGGCAACATTACCGTGATGTCAGACTGAATAATGAAGTGAAACAAAATGCCAATTCAGTCTGATTATCAGGCTAGTTGCTCTCCTTCTTTTGCTCTTCTGAGTAGCCCCTCAAGGCCTCTTTGCTGCCCCTAGTGGTGGATACACATGTTATTTTGAACAAAACACTGGGACCTGTATTATCAAAATGCACTTGCGGTTACCAACAGTGACCACAAATCAAATCAGGACTAAAACTCTGAAGGATTATAACTTTAAACTGCCCTAAAGAGCTGCAAATAGAATTGAATCTACATTTTATTGTCAACTGACACTTTAAAGGCATTTCCACCCTGTCTTAAAGATTCAGTTGGAAACACTATATATTTGCTTTTGGAATACAAATTGTACATTTTCAAGGTGTTAAATACTGTCTGAAAGGAAAACATATCAGTCAAACCCTCGTATAAAGCATTACAGCTGGTAAGGAAGACTTTGTGTGGCCTTACGACACGAGGAAGGAGCCGAGCTAGTCCGCTCGTCCCTCATCCAGCTGCTGAGCCGCTCTCTGAAACAGCTGCACGAGTGAACAGGATTAATTGATGTTCAGCTTGGTATCGTTTAGCATATGAAGACAATGATCAGTGCAGTGAGAAGGATTCCATATTGCACTTGGAAATGTGTGAAGTGGAGGTGTGCATGCGGGTGAGAGAGCGTGGGCGTTATAAATAAATAAGCATATATTCTCCATACTCCAGTTCTTTATTTTTATCCCTATATATTGTTCACATGTGTATTATGTTCATGTTGGCTTTGAGTACTTGTTTATCCCTTTTATTCAAGAAAATAATTGTACAAAACATACAAGATATTATTAAAATGTTTGTTTCTCTGTTTGATTTTTGTTTTTTTTGTTTTTATTTCAAATTGTATGTAATTATTTTTCCACAGTATTACAGAAAATAAAAGACGACACGGCTTTCATAAGAACATGAGCAAAGGCTCCTTTATTTACTATGCTGAAACCTAGTTTACAGAGAGTTCGCTTTATTAAATTAGATTTTACATTTTTATACGTGAGGCTCCAGGATGGGGCTTTATAAATGGTTTCAACTCTGTTTATTTGGGTCAAACTGTGAATGACTGAACCCAAACAGTTGTTGGGACACTTTCTCACATCGAGCAGCTACAGTTGAGAGTAAGTGTGTGTCTATGTATAGCGCACACACACGAGAGCGTATAGGGTGTTTACCTGAACGTGAGCGTGACAGTGGAGCTCGGAGCACAACGCCAAGACAAACGTCTGGAGAGTCTCAGTCTGTTCCCTCATTTAAAACTCATTTCTGGTCTGTCCTCCTCCTCTTTCTCTCCTCCTTTCTGCCCTCATTCTGAATCTCTTTACCGTTCCTCCAATGTTCTGCTTTGCTCCTGTCTGTCTTCGCGTCTACTTGTCTCTCCTCTTCTCTTGCCTCTTCTTGTCACTCCTTTTCACATCTAATATTCTCCTAATGTCCTCTGAACATCTTATCCTTAGTCCTCCTCTCCTCTCCTTTGTCTTTCCTCAAATCATCTTGTCAGTCCTTCTCCCATCTCTCTAACGTCCTCTCCTCTCACTTATTTTCCTCAGTCATCCTTTCACCCCTTCACCTCTTCCCTCACCTCTCCAACCGTTTCCTTTTCTGCCTTCTTCTCTAACCTCCTTTCACCATTTCGTCTCTCCTCTGGTCTCACTCTTCTGTGATGTCTCTTCTTTTCTTTTGCCTTGCCCTTTCAGTCTTCCTCTCTTCTCCTCACCTCTCATTTCTTTTCTGTCATGCATTCACCTCTCCTTCTCTCCTTCTCTCCTTCTCCTCACCTCTGCTTTTGCTTCGTCTTCTCAGTCCTTCTCTCACATCTCCAACCTTCTCCCTTCTCCTCCTCTCTTTTCCTCTTCTGTCACCCTATCACAATTTCTCCTTCTCCCCTCTTTTCAGTCTGTTCTTTCCTCTTTCCTTGACTCATTTTTTCATTTCTCCTCTCCCCTTTCTCCTCTCTTTTCACCTCTTTCCCTCCCTCAATCTCTTCAGTTTTCCCTTCCCCCTATCCTTATGTCTGTTCTTCTCTCCTCTTCTTTTGCTTCATCCTCTCATTCCTTTTTATGCATCTTTCTATCCTTCTCCTCTCCTCTTCCATCTTTCTTTATCTTGTCTTCAATTCTCCTTTCACCTCTTTCTTCATCTCTCCTCACCTCTTCTCTCACCTCCTCTTCTCAGTTCTTCTCTCACATCTTATTCCTCCTCTCCTTGTCTTCTCTGTCCTCCTTTCTTCTTCTCTTTTGTCCTTTCACCATTTCTCCTCTCCTCTCCTCTCCTCCTTTCACCTTCTCTAACTCTAGTCTCCTCTCTAACTTCTCCTCGTCAGTCTTCCTTTCATCCCCCATTCCTCTGCTCTTCTCCTCTATATGTCCCCAGTCATTCTTTCACCTCCCGTACCCTCTCTAATTCTCTCCTCTCTCTCTCATTTTCTCTCCTCTCCTCACTCCTCTTTTCACCTCTTCACCTCATGTTGTCAGCCCTCCTCTCCCCTCTCCAACCTTCTGCTCCTCTCCTCTCCCTCTTCTCCTCCTATTTCCTCTCCTCAGTCCTCCTTTCACATCTTTCGTTTTACGTCTCTATACTCTCCTCTTGCCTCATCATTTCAGTCCTCCTCTCCTCTCCTTCGTGTCCTCCTTTCACCTCCCCTTCTATTCTTGTCCTCTCCTCTCCTCCCTTTACTCCTCCTTTCACCTCTCCTGCTATAATTTCTCTCCTCTCGCCTCATGTTGTCAGTCCTTCTCACATCACTGCAACTTTGTCCTCCTCTCCTCTCCTCCACTTTCATATTTCCTCTCTCTTCCTTTCTCCTTTTTGTCCTCAGTCACCCTCTCACCTCTCCTCTAGTAGTAGCTCTTCAATTCTCCTCCTCTACTCTCACCTTTCCAACCTTCTCCTCCTTTCCCCTTTCCTCTCATTGTCCCCTTCTTTGTCTTCCTTTTTTCATTCTTCTCCTTTTCCTCCTCCTTCCATCTCTCCTCTCTCAGTTCTTCTCCTCTGTCACTCTCCTCCGTCATTCTCCCTTTTCCTACTTCTCAGTCCTTCTTTCCTCTCTGCAACCTTTTTCTCACCCATCTTTTTCCCATTACTTCTCCTCACTCCTCCTTTTGCCATTTCTCTCCTCGATCCTCCATTCCTCTCCTCTGAATGACAGGAAAAATGAGGGTGGAGAAAAAGCGAAAGCAAGAAAGAAATAACAGACAAGGACAGAAGACAGACAGGGAGCATTAGAGCCCCCCCCCCCTTACTTAGTGTGTAATAGTGATTATCGTCTCCTCTCTCCTCCTGCTCCCATTGAGGAGTAATGTCTGGAATAACCTTCAGAGCTGCACTCCCGAATCCAGTGGACCCCCCTCCCCTTCACCACCACCACTTCCATTTTATCCCCGTGTTCACATTTGAAGCGGCCGTTGTATGGATTATGGCCCCTCTCATACTTGGCATCGCACTCAGCGCCTGAGATATATTATCATATTAGTGGAGAATGATGTAATGCATTTTAAGACATTTGTCCTTCGCACACCCTCTGTCCCTCTGCAGATGATGTCACTGGCTTTGTGTCTCAGAGGCAGAGAAGTCGTCAAGCGGGTTGTGGGTTTTTTTGTTTTTGTTTGATGCTGTCGCCATCTTGTGGTGGGAGAGCGGCATTGCGCGATGAATGTAAAGCAAAGGAAGGGAGTAAATTAGGATGTAGGCAATTATTTATTACTGAACCAGAGGATAATGTGACTCATAATAGATGTCCTTGGTGTAACTGTACTGACGTGGTCTGTTGGGTCAGGGACAGAAGAAAAGAGACAGACACGTTGGACATGACTTGGTTACAAATCAGGGTTTGATCGCATTTTTGGAGCTTGTTGTCAATGACAGGATTTTTGGATGAAGGTTGTTGATAGCGGATATTTCATGTCAGTAATCAATATATTTTAACTTGATCATTTTCACAAATAAAATATATTTAAATTTGATTTTTTTAAAACATTATACTGTAAATAGTTAGTGTTTCCCCCATTGCAGCACAAAAATTTGAAATTTGAATTTCTGATGCCAAGGAAAAGAAAGGGTATCATGATAAAATATCACATTACAAACAGTCCAAGCTGTAAAGTTTTATAAAAAGCCAGTATGTTATTGATAATTTCTGTGATAATTTAATCATGTAGTCTCATTGAGATCAACATCTCTTTTTCGAGAGAGACATGAGAACAAGACACATCCATAGTCAGACAAAGAATACACAAGAATAACACCAATATGGCCAGACAACCAACAATCAAATGACAAATAGTTAATCAAAACAATTACAAGAGTCATAAAAACATCAGACAGTACAGCTTTAAAATCTCCAAGGGGAATGAAAGAACCGACAATAAACATGTGATCAAACAAGCTGCATCGCGTTACAAGGGAGGACTTACTGCAGCCCAACATATAAATAATGTGTACATACTGATGGATAAATATCTGTAGTATATCATTCACATTTCTGCAAAATGGAAAAAAAATTAAAAATGAAAGTCAAAATGTAGGACATTTGAGGTGAAGTAACTGAAAAAGGGAAGGGAAGTGGCTGACTATATGAGGATATAGAGAGAGGCCTTTAACACAAGTAAGCACAAAACTCAAGTGGTGATGGTCTTAAAACTAAATCTGATGGCCTTGTTTTATGTTTCAGTTTTCTGTTGTCTCACTTCAAGACAGGGCCTCAAGACCAGGTAGTAAAGTAGGACCCACCTTATGGCCCTTATCACGTCAGCTGATTCACAGTAAGCCTGGAGTTTTGGGGACTCCTGGAGTTCTGGGGCCCCTGGGCAGTTGCCCAGATGGTAATCTGCCATTGACGTAATCCTAATACTGCAGTGCTGTGGGTCTGTCAAAGGTTTTCTGCCCTTTTAGCACTAAATCATCAGTTTGCTCACCTGGCTCTGAATCATTAACATGAGTAGATGGAGGTTCACAGTGCAAGCAAAGAGCAATGAGATAAAACTCAAATTACCTTTTTAAACTTTTATGTACATTGTTATACTATCGGCTACATAATTCAGAGGTCCATCACAAATACATTTATCTGTGATTGTCGTTGACGTTTTTATAAAAATCATCTAACCTCCTCCCCCTTATCACCCCACCACTAAATAAAATGGAAGATTAGCGTAAATAGCTCAGACAGACATTGTGCAAATGCATATGTGCAAAACCACTATAGACTGACTGTTTAAACATTGGGGAACAATGCTTTTTGGCACTAAAAATAACCTCATTGGTGTGCTGTAGTTAAAGGTCAAACTCAAACTTTGAAATATCCTCCTTTCACCTCTTTCTTCGTCTCTCCTCACCTCTTGTCTCACCTCCTCTTCTCAGTTCTTCTTTCACATCTTAAACCCTCTTCCTTCCTGTCTATTCCTCCTCCGCTAACTTTGAAATAACTCCTACACAAGTCCAATTAGCACTGACCTTTCTAGATACATCCAGAAAGCCTCATAAATCACACTGATCGGCCTTTAATTGACGGTCCAAATATGAAACTCGGTTGTGATCTCAGACACTAGACGTCTGATTTTGAGGGATGATATATTTCATTGTTGTCCTTTAGTTTAATAAACAGAAATCATTCATTTGCCTGATGCTAGTCAAGTAAAATGTAATTGTGCTACTGCCTGTCACTGAAAACATTGAATTGCTGGACAAGAGGTTTGCAAGCTGAACTAAAATATCAAAATATAAATATATTAAGCAAATCTACTGTTACTGACATGAATAAATTAAGTGGATAACACTGAGGATTCGTGAATTTATAGTGATCTTTCTCTTGTGGAAGTTGACGTCCACGTTTTATCAGAAATTTATAATGCAAATGTATTCAGAATAAGATCCGAGTTGCATCTTTCCTCTATTTGAAGATGGATTATTTGAGTCATGGTCTTAAAATCCCTGGCTGATCAGTAAAACTGTTGGCAGATTATTCTTCCTCAGTGTTAATTCTGCTAAAGCCTCTTCTTTCACAGAGAGTTTATAGATGCAGAGATGCATCTGATGAGGCTATAAACAGACCAGGCTTTGGCAGGGCAGGAGTCTGACCTCGAACACTGGTCCTTTAAAGTAAGCAGGCAGTGTTTGGTCCCTTAAAGCACTTCCTTAAACTCCCGCAGCATCTGTGGATAAGAAAAAGCAGCAGATAGATTAACATGAGAGTGTCAAAACACAACTGCAAATTGGCAAGATAAATGCAAACACTGGGTCTTCTGTTGGAAGACATCATGCTGGCATTCCTACCTGGAGTGAAGCGAAGAAATATTTGTTCTTCAGCTCCGTGGGTTTGAGGTTGTGGTTTGGGAAAGATTACGAGTGACTTGTATGTCATCAAAATGCAGATGATGCATCAAAGCAAAATCTGTCATTGTTTGTTCGACAGATTTGGCTTCTTCTCATTTCCTTCTCACCGTAAGTGATGAATGATTCATGCCGGGATTCTCTAAAGAAAACCTCTTCACGCCGTAAACACTGTCAGATGTTGTGACAACCAAAACATAAAAAACTAGAAAACCATGCAGCCTTATCATACTATAACCAGATCTATGACAAAAACTACTTCCCACTGTGCTTTACATACAATACAACAATTGTAAATAACACCTAAATGTCAGGCATGAATTAAAATAGGGTTAAAGAGAAATAAATCAGGCAAACATCATGTGAATTTAATTGATATACTGTAGACAATTTAGATTTAAAAAATACATTTTAACAGCTGGTTTCTCATCTTGGTTTCTTGTTTCTTGTCTGCCTGAGAGGACCACTACCTCAGGGTTAGTTAATATTAGGGTCTAATAAAGGTTTTCAATATCTGCAATGCATTGTAGCTAGAGGCAAAATGTTACAAATATTTAAAAAATGATCATTTGAAAAATAACAGTAAAATCAAAAGCTAAGCCTGAATGCAACTGGTAGCCAGTGTAGAGGAGGGGGGACCTTGAATGTGTTTCAGTCTGTTGAAGGGGAGGTGAGACAGACGGACAATAAGTCTGTTTCACTCTGCAGGAACTGAAAAACCACGTCCTAACACCACTAGACAACATTTACAAACTGCAGTGCTGCTTAACTTAAGCATGTGTGTCTTTTTGTTATGTATCATCGGTGCAATACAAAGAGCTCAAAAGAACAGGTCAAATGAAATACAATTTCCCTCACGGGATCAATGAAGTACATCTATCTATCTATCTATCTATCTATCTATATATGTATATATCTATCTATCTATCCATGGCCTGCATGAAGAGAAGACTGACTTTTGCTTTAGTTTTGGTTGATTTTCTGATGATCTTATTCCTGTTTCCTGGTGCAGAGTGATTACTGTGGAAAGAAGCCTTTGCAGGTTCCATTTTCTTTAGCACAC
>LKNJ01000930.1:0-54638 GCA_002120245.1 Maccullochella peelii
GGGGGGACGACAGAGACGAGACCTTTACCTCTCCCAGCATCCTTTGCTCCTAAACTCTGCCGTCTGCTCCTCTTCCTCCTTTGCTTCCTCGTCTCCTTCCCCCTTTTACCGCCTCCCTCCCTGTCCGTCTCATGCTCCCCATGTTTCTTCCTCTTCTTCTCTCTTCTATTTTTTTCCCCAGCTATTCCACTTTAAGCATCTCTTTCCATTTCAGCTGCACCGGTTGCACTCATTTCAACAACTACCGGCCCCATTTTTCCCCTCGCTCTCTCACTGTCTCTCCATTTCCACTTTTCTTCTCCACTCCATTTTTGCCTCCCTCTTTAAGCCTCGTCCTGTTTTCCACCCCTCCATCCTGTCCTCCATCCATCCTTACAGTATTTCAAGATGGATAGAAAATAAAGTCCTCCAGTGGCTCTCTAGATGAAAAAGGCAGAGAGACAAGGAAATAAAAGCTGAGGGGATGGTGAGGGCAAAGGAGAGAAAGGGGGAAGAGGGAGAGAGAAAGAGAGACAGGGAGGACATTCAAATCAATACTTGTGTTTGTCAGGTTGTATTTTTCTGCTGCCTCGTGTTTAGTCCCCCCATACTATTCTTTCTCTGTGTCTCTCCTTCTAAACACACACACACACTTGTGCTCTGGCCGTGAACCCAGCAGTCGCCGCCATTTCAGGTTGTTTTCTCTTGCTCAAAGCTCTCTCTCCTTCACCTGCCCTGGCCATTTTGCTGTCTCTGACAAAGCCTCTTCATAAGGCATTCTGCAAAAGGACAGATCTTACACCGCCGTTTCATGCATTTCGAGTTCATACAACCTGATGCTAATTAAAATACAAGTGCCCAAGGCCTGGCCACTTATCAGCACAAAGAAAACACAGGGACTCTACTCAGCCACTCCACATCAATGCAGCCAGACGTGTTCAAATGTGAGCTGCTCTGCAACAAATGCGTTCATCCTGTGGTATTGTATAACCTATGATAGATTATACTATCATACTATATTTCCCAAGGTCAGTTTTTCTGTTAGGAGATAATTATGGTGATATAGCAGACTGGTAGAAAGTAAGAAGACTGACCTTTTAGTAATTTAGTATATTTGATGCAGACTGCATACACAGAACAGACAGGATAGCCCAAGGTACATCTGCACCTTTACCCAAATGCAAATCTGTCCCTTGCTATTTTTGTTAATGCAAATCCAGCAGCAGAAGCTTCCTCTTTATATATACAAACATGGCCTGGATGTAAAGTCGCTCACCCGATATGCTAAAAAACATTCTCAAATGCCAGATTAGCCCCATCTGTTGACATACCATCTCTGTTTTTACCCGTCACATTTTGCATCTAACCTGGCATCTCAGGGCCATGAAAGGAAAATCTCATGGATCGTCACACTACCAAACACAATATAGGAAAAAAAGTGTATGCTATAATCTTGGTTCAGTGATACAATGCTGTGAGGGTGCGCTGCGGAGAGAGCTTCCTGGCTTCAGTGTTTTCGGGAGAGGTGGCAATCACACTGGGAAGCAGTGTAGCAGGGTAATTTCCATTGTCTGCTATGTTTCAGGTGTCATATGGCTGACCTCAAAAGTGTTCTGCAGCAGAGCTGAGATCGGCGCTGATCACAGGTTACACTGATTCTTAGAGGTTTTACATCACCCCACTCCCTATTTCCATTGCAGTTCTGTTGAAACATATGTGTTAAGCAGTAGTTAAAATGTTCTGCAAGCCATTAAAAGGAAGCAAGAAATTGATTGCTACCTCAGATTGTAAGCTGACTCATTTGGTTTGATATTCTAAAATTGACTGGCTTTGTCCACAGTCACCAAGGTTTCTCCCAAAACATAACAACTCTGTAGGAGTCGATAAGTCTTTTCTTTTGCTTGTTTAAATTCCAGCTTTTGTTTGGTAGTTAGGCTGTTTGACTGCCAATAGAACACAGACACAGGGAGGCATGACGTGGACATAGGAAAGAATTTAAAGCTGATATTCATGATTAATATATTATTATATGGGTCTGGGTCCAGCCGATTCCAGCTGGGGACCTTTGTTGCATCTCTCTCTCTCTGGTGCTATCTAATAAAGTCATAAAATGTATACAGTACATTATATATATATATAACGACAGAATAGGTCGTTTGCCAATGACTCCCAAAATGACATATCCATCTACCCCAACTTCCTCCTTACACAGACTTTGTCGCTACCTCACCAGACTTGCTTCCGTCATAATTACTACGGCCACTAGAGGTTGCCACAAATACAAGTGTAAATATGGGTCATTAAAAGCTGTTGCACAGATGACCTATACGGACATATTTTTTGAGAGGACAGTCTCATATTGTAATATATCAATCAGTATGCTGAAGTATCTTAAAATGAAAAACAGCTCATTAACTTCAAGTGGATAGGTCCTGCAGAAATCGTAACTGGTTTGGTCACATCTGTCATGGCTGACTATTCAGAAAAATCCTGTTGAAAACACAGCCGGTACACTGGAAGCAACATATTTCACACTATGGTTGTACTTTCGTGAAAAAACCTAAATCATAAGCCTAGTGACATTATACTTAGCTGACACATTCCCAAATGCAAATTTGCAATAGCTGATATTCTTCCACAAAAGGTTCTTCTACCATCTTTGCTGTAGTTTACACATACAGAGACTGACAACATGTTACAGATTTCAAATTTGGAATACTTTCTCTGTTAATAGAAGGAGAAGTGAACAATAGCTGAGTTTACCTGGCCAGACAGCTGTAGTTTAAGATGAAAGTCAGTTTCAGATGATTCTTCAGTTTATTGCAGATGGGCTTTATAAAATTAAAACTCAGAATCACAGTAAGTCTTCCAATCCTATTAACATTTTATCAGCCCCACCTCCACTCCAACACTCACCTGTAGGCTCTGATTGTAGTTTCCCCTGGAGAGGGGAAATGTATTATTGTCACGCCCTATTTGCACTCTGTGCAGGCTTAAGTGTGTGCTGCAGGGAGTGATGAGGTCAGTAACTACTCAATTCACAAATTAATAAAACCTTTCCATATAGTTGGTTGTATGAGCATCGTTTTATCTTGCACTTGTAATAGGAGGAGTAGGAAGCATCCAGCACAACGACTACCCACACATTTAAGACAATAATAATAGCTTATTACTGCCAAATTGTTGGCATAGCAATCTGGAATAAACAGTGACAATGTTCTCGTCATTTGATAGGTACAGTAAATGATCAGCAGGATCTAAACTCCAATCCCATCTCCCCAAAAAAGCTTAAATGTGTACTGTATTTCTGTAAAGCTGATATCTACAGTACCTTATGCACACATACTACTACAAAACACTTTGGATGAAAGTGTCCCACCAAATGGCATATTATGCATATATTGTGTATGCATGCAAGATAGAGGACACATAAGTAAGTGCAGTGATGCACAAACCAACAAGGACACTAAAGCACACACACACACACTTATGCAGCAGATCCTGAATGAATAAACCAGTGATGCAGAGGACTAACTCAAGGACTATCTCTCTCTCTTTTGTCTATCTCTTTCTCTCGCTCTCTGTTTCCCTCTCCTCACAAAAATTAACCAGGTGTGCATCTGGCATACCCTCCTCCCTCTACCTGTCACCTCAGGGATCAAGGAATGAGTGAGAGAGAGAGAGAGAGAGAGATGGGAAGGAAGAGAAGAGGGCGAGAGAAGAGGAAATTCCCACAAGAGGAGACAGGAGTACAGACATTCCTGGGGTGTGAATTGTAACAACCCCTCCCTTTTATCCCGCCCTGGTAGAATCAGGTCCAAAATGCCTGGGGGCAGATATGACCCTGAAACTTACACATACAGATACACACGCACGCACACACACACACACAAAATAGCACAAAGTCTTTTGAAACAGCTGGATAAAGACATCATCTGTCATGGTTGTCATCTTACGCCCCTCGCATCTCAACAACAACACCAAAATACACATGTATGCCAGCGCATGCACAGTCACCCACAAACATGCACTGGCTGAAATGTGTGTGTGTGTGTGTGTGTGTGTGTGTGTGTGTGTGTGTGTGTGTGTGTGTGTGTGATGGTTAAAAGCCACCCTCCCACCTCCAGTAAATCACATGGACAAACACACATTCGTCCTTCGCTCTCATCTCTCTATAATGGTAGGATAGAGACGTCATCTGTCACACTCAACTGTCCAAACAGCCGCCCAGCTGTCCACATACACACACACCAACCAAAAACCTGCACACACACCCACACACACCTAGACTACACAGATGCAACCCCATCCCTTCACAAAGCATTGCATTTGTCTGTAAACACTCCATTTACCTGACAGCAACATGGGGTCTGGGGGGGAAATTGCTGCTTCATTATCATAGCATAGTTAACCCATGTGTCAGATTCATGGCCACATATGTAATGAAGGGGTCACACTATAGGGCTGACAGCAGATCATTACAGCAAAATACATGCATTTAGTATGAGGGGAAAGCACATGTACTCACGATAATAAGTGCTTTAACTGTACAAAACAAAATGTGTGTGTGTGTGTGTGTGTGTGTGTGTGTGTGTGTGTGTGTGTGTGTATTTGTTTATATAACACCACTATAGAAGGAAATTCCACTTCATATAGGAACATCGTCAAGCTGCTGCCATTTTGAACAAAACCAATTTTAGTCAAACAATAACAGCTGCTTGTGCAACAACAGCCCTTCTCTGTAATGTATTGTCCAATATGCTGTAACTATGTTAAAGACCAGCTCTGGAGCGGCCAAGCTATTACTGCTAAGTGGCTAAGTGCTTTCTAATACACTTCATCCTGTGGGTTGGTTGTTTAGAAAGAAAAATCAAAAAGAAAATGGCAATCCAAGAATTGTTGTAGCTGGTGGGACTGGTTTCTGCCACTGTTGGATGCTGGGAGTTTTTAGTCTTGTTCACTTCTATTTTATGATTTTAAAATACCGTACAGTCTCTTTGTGTATTTTCTAGCCACCACATTCACCAGCCTCTTCATTAAACCCTGGACACCTGTGCCTGGTCAGTGCGGGTTCAACAGAGGATAGTTTCCCAGAGACTGTGCTCGTAAAGCAGGCAGTTTTGGACACCTTCCTGGACTGTGGTTGGCCGCCGAAATATACTCCTTTATTCCCACATGACAATGACTCTTCGCTTGTGCTGGCACAGCGTTCTGAAATGAAGTGAAATTGAGTGTAGAGAGAGCTATGACTCAGCAAGATCTACTTTTTGAGGTCTGTTTAGCCCTCTCTGACGGTGTCAGCTCTGTCATCCAGTCAACGGATTTAGCAGGCCAGACACACATTCAATAACATCCTGATCACATCCAAGCCTAATATGGGCTCCATAAAATGCTCCACTGCCAGCCCAGCTCGTAACGCTCAACATCGCCATTGGGAGGACCGAGAGAACGCAAGGATCACATACTTTCATAGTCCCCTGACCTTGACGATTGAAAGTTATTTGTTTTAGGATAATTCTCAAGTGTATTAACAGGCCCAGTGTTTCACGAGGCTGGTGGTATAAACACAAGCTGTGTTTAGGTCTGAATGGGCCCGAGCATTCCTGAATGACAGGGGAAGGCAAATAGCGTGGTCAAAGCTGCTGGCAAGCGAGACAGTAGAATAGAATATTGAATCTGCCCAAATATGGAAACCGCCATAAAACAATCACATCAACAGCAGGACTCTTTCAGGACAAGCGTTTTTGTGGCCATCCAAGTGAGGGGATTGAAATGGCACACATGCTTATGCTCGCACACACACTCATTTACACAGGCACACACACACAAACAGCGTTGGACAGTATCTCCATTTAAACAGGGGAGTAGAGGGAGAAAGCACATTATGGCAAAACAAAAAGCACCAGAGAGACAATTAGCTCTTGCATATAAAGTCACAATGGAGTATGTGTGTGTGTGTGTGTGTGTGTGTGCTCATGCATGTTTATGTGACTGTTTGTATAAGTGTGGATACATGTGCCAAACTGTGTGTGTGTGTGTGTGTGTGTGTGACTGTGCATGCATTGCAGGCTGTATGTGTGGATGCCAGTCTACTTGTTTGCTCACCAATCAAACACACGCCGCTTGTGTGTGCATTGTAGCCGTCACTCTTCTCCAGCCCAAAACACACTTACACATACACACACACACACTGGTTGGCATCTGGGTTGGCATTTGCATTGGCAGCATGGCACCCGTGTCTGGGATCTACACAAAGAGGCAGAGAGCTGTAATCCAGACCCAGCCCTTGGTGAGTTTGTGGGTTTTGTGTGCGTGTGTGTGTGTGTGTGTGTGTGTGTGTGTGTGTGTGTAGTGTGTGTCATCCAGAGACACAGTCGCCGTCCATAGTGGGTTGCGTAACAGCATGCTTCAGCCTCGCTTTCCTCTTTCTCTGGCACAGCATGCCACAGTGACAGCCAGACAACTAGGGCTCAGGCCTGGAGAGGTGCGTCTGGCCTCTGTGTGTGTGTGTGTGTGTGTGTGTGTGTGTGTGTGTGTGTGTGTGTGTGTGTGTGTGTGTGTGTCTACTTTTTTATGTGATTGGGTGTGTAGCAACGTGGCATAACTGTATGAGTCTGAAATCCTCCCAGGTGTGTGTATCGTGTTCCAGCTCAGACAGTGTGATATCACACATAGATACACACAGCAACCACTGTTACACAGGTGCTGCAGTGCTGATATGCTTTTGTGTTCTCACACAAGGACAGATTTATACAAGTTACATATCTTTCACACCTTAAACCACTCACTATGTGATCTGTGTGTGTGTGTGTGTGTGTGTGTGTGTGTGTGTGTGTGTGTGTGTGTGTGTTTAAGACTCAGGTGTGGATTAGCAGGCTGGGGCTCAGGGATCGAGCTCAGAACACAGCCACTCCTGTGGGGGGGGGGGTTAATTAACAATAGATACACACGTACACACCTGCACAGACACACACACACACACACACACACACACACACACACAAATGACTATAGCAGCAGACCTGTGTGTTGGTTCATCCCCAGCGGAGAATAGGTGTAGGTTTAAGGAAGGCATGTGTGATTGTGAAGGTGTATGATTGGATGGTACAGATAGAGAAAGTAAATTGGAGTCAGACAGACGGGAGGAGAGGTAAGAGGACAACACGGGAGACAGATGAGCAGAAAGACAGAAAGCAAAGGTCAATAAACAGAGAGTAAGAGCAGCAGAATGCAAACAGACGGAGACAAACAGGCAGAGGAGCAAATACGCCAAACTAGATTGAAACTAGAGGAAAAAAGATGGAAACTTCACAGTTCAAGATATCATGAGATACTGAAAAGGGAGCCAATACCGACACGGGTAATCAGTAACAGGACCAAGTAACATCAAAAACAACGTCACTTTCTATTAAGGTCAGGCTGATTATTGGTTTGCTGATATATGACGCAGTCCTTTCAGTGACATCTTTATCTCAAGCTGATGCAGTTTGATTGATTAGATATGTGAATAATTGATTACACATTAGTATTGATGAGAGCAACATTGTCAAATCAGGTTTTTTTTTATAGCCCAACATCCCATTCAGTGTCTTAATGGGCTTTATACTGAATACCCGCGCACACACACACACACACACACACACACACACACACACACACACCCACGTCTTTCTTTTACCCAGCCCAAGCTCTCTGAAAGCCCTTTAATACAGCAGCTGTATGTATGACGCAGGTCTGCTACATGCGTGTTTGGCCCATTTATATAAGACAGCTATTAGAGGTTACACTTTGGTTGTCAGCATTCAGACTCCAGTCTGGAACTGTAGTTCTTTCTTTCTTTTTTTTTTTTTTAAGTGACTTATTTCTCAAGATTAAACAGAAGAATACACAAACCAAATCCCCAGTGTGATACACATTGGCCAAAAAGTTGACCAGATGTCAAGACAAACATATGCAGAAGCCCTATGACAAACATACAACACGCACACTACACCCAGACAGTCATATCCATATCTATCTTCCTTGTCCAGTGAAAACCATGCATTTTTCAAATTTGGTGATTTTAAACTTATCTGGAAAATGCACCGGCGCAAAGCTGAAAATGCCCAAAACAGTTTTGAGATGCATGGTTTTCACAGGACAGCAGCAATAGTGATAATAACATGTGTAAAAATAGCCTAAAACATATTAATAACAAACAGACCCAATAAATATTAGTATACTATACATGCAATTGAAGTCATAAGCAATAAACCATAGAATTACAAAACGTTACATTACATAAGTACGAGATACTATCAAATCTCTCTCTGTCCTTCCCAGAGAGGGGATAGGGGTTAAACAATGTTTAAATGTCAATATTAAATGGGTACTCCACAGATTTAGCATAGCACTGCGATAACATTGTCGGACACACAACGACGTACTGTAAAAGAAAAAAAAACGATCAAAATCGATGCAGCAGAACTTTTTCATTCTATGCGTTCCTCTTTCTTGTGAAAACCTGCTGCATACATTACCTATCATGCAATTCGACCACTGACAGTTCAGTCTGAGATTTGGGTGTGTTATGCTAGTAGCAGCTAATGTAGCCTCGAGCTAGCCTTAAGCAGAGATGAGGAGTGGGCTACAGAGGTCTGGTAAGCTCACTTCTGTCTAGCTCCACACCCCCAGATTTTTTTCATTTTTAAACCTGTAGTTTTCAGCCCCAACGCTGACTCAAGTGACATCACTTGAGGCAGTTGATCAGTCTTCAAGCAGCTCCCCCTGGAGCCACAGAAGGCTTTATACAACTTTTTCACAAAAGCAGTAGTGCTCCCCAACATCTGTAAACAGACTTAATCAGTGGAGTTCCCCTTTAAGAGTTTTAATCCCTAGGAAAGATGGCTATTCACTGAAACTGACCAATTGTCCAACCCACAATTAACCTAGTTTGGGAGCCGCATGATGGAACCCAGTTCACTTGATTTTAATCAGATTTAACAACACAGCTCTGAATTGGCTATAAGAAGACCCAAAATTGGAATAATCTGGAGAGGAAATTTAAGGAGAGGCCTTCATTCATTCAGATGAGCAGTAACGTAACATTTTAATCAGAAATTATTTAATTATTATTATTATATATGTGCATTAATTAATTATGATTATGATTATCATTCTCTCCATCAGTGGATTTAATGCAGAAGATTTCAGTGGACCATGTCTAATGCTGCTTCAGAGGCATTTCCAATCTGGTACAGTTGTGAGGGAAACTCTGAATATTGATTGGATTTAAAGTAGTGAACATACTAAATATCAGCTATTGGCTGCTTTGATATTGGCCCATTAAAGACAGCAGTTCAACACTGCTCTCTACTTTTATTCATATTCAATCATTGATGGAACTATTGATTCCTTTCCATCCAGTGACGCCAGACTAACAGTCTGTGTCTGTAAAGGTCAGTAAAAGTGGAGACAGAGAGAAAGGCAGGACAGCCGGCCAGAGTAACAGACACACAGACTTATTGTATACTATAAACAGAAAGACAGAATACATACAGGCAGCAGAAATATGGGCAGTGGACAAACTATATTGAGGTCATGGCGACAAAATGGAGGTGATTCAGGCATACCGTCTCATATAGGAGAGCAGAGATAGAGGGAGAGAGCAGGGGAAGGCACAGACAGGCAGATAGCAGAGAGTCAGTGGGGAAATTACTGAGGGGTGCAGAGCGAGAGATGCCGGCCGGCACTGAGAGAACGGTAAAATGTCAACTCAACACACACATTATGAAACACACAGCTAGAGGGTGAGATGGGAGGGGGGGGGGTGTTGGTCTGCATAAACATGTGTATATGCACAGTCATCCTTGCTATGGTAAAGTTATACGCAAAAGCCATATATTTAAGTTACACACACACGTGCGCGCATGCTGTACACAGACACACTCAGTGACAAACACACATGCTGTAATGCCAGCTTCAGGTGCTGCAAATGACAATGTCAAGATTGCCCAATTACCACGGCGACTGATCTGACTACCATTTTTCCTGCCTCTGTCAAATGCGCTCTGTCACACGGCCACCTCCCCCAACTTCAAACACACACACACACACACACACACACACACACACACACACACAGACGTACATGCAGACACACATACATAGATGCAAACAAACACCCAGAGATGCAGAATGCATAATGAAAAAGACATGTCAAGATACATCCATATGCAGCAGATCTCTCCTTCTTTCTCTTCTCCTGGCAAACACACACACTCTCTCTCTCTCACACACACACACACACACACACACAAACACACGCACACACACACACACACAGAGGAAACCCTTCTCCCTCTTTCCGCCCACCGCAGCAGCCTTGGCATGCTGTAGAGAGAGGCAGGAGGCCACATTTAGAAAACAGAAGGGGGCTGTTGCTCTCCCTCGATGGAGAGCTCATACCAAAATTTAGCCAAAATTCCACTTCTTCTCTTCTCTTCTTCTCTTTCCCATATCATAGTGCGCTGCTTAGGGGGTTTCTGTTGTAAACAGAGCTGAGGAGTGCTGTGTGATACAGAAAGGCACAACATTTTGGATAGCACCTCCTGTCCTGATCAGATCGGTAATACGGAATATCTTTGTTTTGTTTTTTCAACATGTTCTCCATCTTTGGCACTAATATAAGCAATGCTGTGTTGTTCTGGCATTACATTTCCTACTTGTCCGTCAAACAGTGTTGGCAATAGCCTACCACCATGTCTTTTTTCTTGGAGTTTCTGTTGATGAAATTAGATTTTCCGTAGGAGATGCTCTAGGTTTGCTGTTTATCCATGATTACTGCCCACTTTTTCCATGCCATTATTTACATTATGTTTAAATGCAAAACACAAGAAAGACAACAAACCGCAAGTGAAAAAGCTCAAGGTAGCATGAAGTGGCTATAGGTTGGATCCACCGGTGTTAAAGAAAATATTGTGGATAATTCCTTAAAGGCCAATTTGGGGTGGAGATTTATGCCTCCACACCAGCACAACGGTGGTGGTGGTGAATGTCATTTCATTTGTGGCACTAACAGGAGTGAAAACTAACATTTAAAAAACTCAGGAGTATCTCTCGTGTCCCTGTTACTCCACAGAAAACACTGGCAACACTGTTTTCATAGGGACTATTTCTTTGGTAAAAATCCATTCACCTCCATTGTATTAAAGTGGAGGCAGAAATCCCAGAAACTGATTTCTCAGAATTTCTCAGATAGCCTCAACCAAAACGATGTGTGTGGCTGGGCACGACTAGTGGTTAAGTCAGAAAATGCATTTTTGTAATCTGAGTGAATTGACCCTTTAACTGTGTTCTTGTCTATATGCATGAATGACCAAATTATACAGAATTCTGATACAGCACTAAAAAATAAATGGATGAGGTGAAACCATGAACCAGTCTCCAGGCAAATATCAACATCCAACCTGACTCCAAACTTGTGGTTTTTCATAATACAAAATAAAGGCCTTTTCAGGTTATTGTGAGTGGGTTTTGATGCTTATGTGAGCCAACTCCCAAACTTAAGACACAACTTGGATTTTTTGAATATTAATAAGATGTTGAGTCACTGAGTTTGTGTGTGCAAACTCAGTGAGCACTGTTATGGAAGTGGGTTCAGGAGAAAAATGTGAACATATGGAGAGTAGAAAATATGCCAGAGACTAGAGAATAAAGTGGACTTAATAATGGCCAGGGGTGTCATTTGAGACATGCACAGGCCTCCAACCCAACCTCTACCCCCGCACACACACACACACACACACACACACACACACACACACACACACACACACACACACAAACAAATGTGAACGCTCATTCACACACAAACATTTAGGCTGGCCTCATTTCAGTTGCTCGCCTTTCTCTCCCTCTCTCTCTCTCTCTCTCTCACACACACACACACACACACACAAACACAGATACACCACACATACACACCACACATCTCTCTTCTCTGGCCAGGCAGTCGAAGCTGGGTCAGAGTTCAACTCGGTAATGGAGTCTCTCCCACCTGGCGGTGTCAGGTAATACACAGAGGGGGAGGTGTGTGATTGCGTGTGTGTGTATGTGTGTGTCTGCGCGGGGTGGCTGAAATGGGGCCGAGCTGAATGACCCAAATTGTGGCGGCAACCTTGAAGAGCTCAGGTGGTACACGATGAAAAATAAAAAGCAGGAGTTAGAGGCAGAGGGAGAGAGAGGCAGAGAGCACACGATAAGGGGTGAGGAGGAGGGAGGCACACAAGAAGCGCTGTGGTAATACGTGTCCTTAAACTGATTTCAGTTGTTTTCAGAACGAGGTGTGGTCCTCTCATCTCTGCGTGGCACTGCTGCTGATTGGAGGCTGTGTGTGTGTGTGTGAGAAACACAGAGAAAAAGTAAGAAAGAGTATGTGCCTGAATGTCTTTTGTGTGGGCACTAACGCATACATCATGTGCATTATACTTGCTTCCTTACCTAGATGCAATCACATTTTTTTGGTCTCTCTGTGTGTATTCTGCTCCACTCTTGTGTGTGTGTGCGTGTGTGTGTGTGTGTGTGTGTGTGTGTGTGTGTGTGTGTGTGTGTGTGTGTGTGTGTGTGTGTGTCTGTCTGCAGAAAGCTGTGATAGGCTGAGCAGCTGGTTGTTTCTTAGTGTCTCTGATTAGTAATCAGCCAGCATTGTGCCTGAATGCAGATTGTTAACAGGGCTGGCTGGAAGGCGAGGTGGCCTTCACACTATGAACCTCATCAGAGCCCCAATCTAGCCTCTATTTGGCCTTATACATTTCTGCTTGAATATATTCAAATTGATTCTAATAGGAGGTCACATGGTTGGTCATCGGACACCAAAATCATCTGTATGTGTCTCTGGTATAGATCAAGTTGCGTACACTTTAATGAGCGAATGCAAAGCAGATAAATAGAATCACTGAAAATCTGACATGATTCTGACATGATATCAAGTCTTGTTGTGGAAATGAATAAAAAGTTACGTGACATAGTGTACAGACATACCATGTATTGACAAAATGTTCAGATGAGGTTTTGTGGTCCAGGTCCAAAAAGTGCTTGGTGGCACATGGAAGTTGCTCAATTTACCTTTTGATCCATATTCTTTATATATGTTTGCACAGTTTTTACCTAATATTGTCATTCTGTTTCACTAAATTGTTATTTTTGACTAATCTCTATTATTATTATTACTACTACTACTACTACTACTACTACTACTACTACTATCTACTGTGTATATATGATATATTACACGTCTGATGATCTTGGAAAAGGGATCCTTCTCCTTCCTCTGTTGCTCTTCCTGAGATTCTCTTTTTTTCTGTTAAAGGGTAAGGTAGAGTTTATCTACTGTGTATATATGATATATTACACGTCTGATGATCTTGGAAAAGGGATCCTTCTCCTTCCTCTGTTGCTCTTCCTGAGATTCTCTTTTTTTCTGTTAAAGGGTAAGGTAGAGTTTTTACTAATCTGAAACAATTGTTTAAAGATAGAGGGTGTCATATGTCAGGATTATAAAGCTCTTTAGGGCAAATATGTGATTTTGGGTTACTGCATAAAAATGAAATTGACTTAACCTGGCGTGCGCAGTATGGTATAACGTATTTCAGCTGAGCGACAGGTTTATTTTGTATAGCCGTTACAGTTGCTGCATTTACCTAGCTACAACAGCAATATTATTTTTTCAGATATTATTAATTGCTTGAAATCCTACTACTGTGTCTGCTCTGAACTTGGGTCTTACTGTCATAGTTTTTGCCATCAAAGCAGCTGACTGCTCATGTTTCTTGCCCCGTCAGACCTCTTTTTAGTAATGTCGCTACTTTCCCAGATCTCACCAATTAACAGTTACAATGTTGTTATTACTAATAGGAAGGATGATTAAACAACTACAAAAATAAGACCCATCTTGTAACAAACTACTCTTTCAAGAGAACTGATTTAAATTATGTGAAGCAGCTTCTCTGCATCTTACATAACACACTGCAACTCTCAATGTAGATTTGTCTTTCATTGAGTACATAACACAGAACATAGCTATGTGAAATACAAAGTATATGGTTTCAGTTTGGGCTGTGATGAAGTTTTTCAAACATTTGTCATGCCTGTTTGTTTTGAATACGTTTTGCTCCATTATTTCGGCATTTTTCACTGTTGAAAAACATATGGCCATATTGATGAATAGAACCTATTGTTGGAGGCATTATTTGTCATTCTGACTCGCTCACGGTGATGGATGTGCGTGTGTGTGTGTGTGTGTGTGTGTGTGTGTGAATGTGATTTATGGCGCTGGGGGTAGTATATGGTTCTGTGAGTGAGCGTTTGTGAGAAAGCAAAAGTCTATTAAGATGACCTTGAGAGGAACTCCCAGAACTGCTGGCACAGAGTGACAGAGTGTGTTTATGTGTCCATTTGTGTGTGTTTAATGTCTGGCAAGGTGTAATGTGATATTGTGTTCTGAATGTTGTGATAGACCTCATACTGTTGCAGTGATATGGAGACCTGCAATGTTAATGGTGTAATTTAGATATTTTCTATGGACACTGCCTATATTCATTGTCCCCCTTTTGTCTGTATGCCAGTGTGTGTGTGTGTGTCTTTGACCATTGGCTAAACTGAGTAATTCTATTTCTTCTTTGCTTTAGTTTTCTAGATTTATTTTCTTTTGACTTTCTTTTTGTGTTTTTTATATCCCTTTCTGTCATTACACCTTTCCTCTCTGTTCCTTACATTTGTCTGCCTCCTATATGTCTGTCTGTCTGCGATATGCGCGCTTAGTATATTGCTCAGGGAGGTCTGTCCGTTAACCACCGATCACCCGTAATAAACACACTTCATTAAACCACAGACTCTCATTCATCAGTAGCCTGCTTACCTCCTCTATAGGAGCCTGGATTAGATATACACCAATCATTTACCGCTAGATGTGTGTGGCTTCCTCCTGGTGGGACGTCTGTGCCCAACTTGATGATTTATTTACAATTCTGACCATGTGCTTCCCCGGCAAATGCTTGACTTTGAAGGGAGAGGATTACTTTTAAAAGCAAGGACACTGGGCAGCAGGCCTGGGTGTGACTTGGAAAATGTTATAAGTCACTGTGTGCATTGAGCGCATAACAGATGATGGAAAACGTACCAAATACATTTTCTCTTGTTTATTGCCAGTTATTTTGACAAATAGCCAATCTCCATGGCCTCAAATATTAGTTGTGTAATATCAATTATGTTCCTAGATGCTGGATAGAAATATAGTTTTATTAAATTTGCCATGATTGCTGTTGATGAAGGTATATTGAACCAAGATTTGGTTCAGTATACCTTCACTCAGAGGCCATACACTTTAAATACGCACACATTCTTTATACTGTATTGAAAACACAATAAAGTCATCTAAAAAACAATGTCTGTTCCCACAGAGGCCACTAAAGCAAGCCCAAGCAGAAACTCACAGTGAATGATGAAAATAAATGACGTTAAAGGAACAGGGAAACTTTTCCATGAATAATAGAGGAGCCATTCAGAGCACACAGATGGATTATGGGCTTGAGATTGACAAGGACGCCTCTCAGCGGGGTTATTATCTTAAAAGACCATACTGGCAGTTTTTCACATTTTAGTCCATTAACTACAAATCACGTATACTTCATGTCAGTGCTGACCATTTTCCAATGCACATTGTAAGTTTGAACATTCAAGAAGATGTGAGCTGGTCTGCTTTTATAATTCTTCCCTGTTGGTGTATTCAGGCAAACTTTGATATTGGACATTTGAGTGTGGGCATTGTTTGACAGTTCATGACATTTTCAGTCTTAAAGGCAAAGCTGGCAAAATCACTTAAGTGCATCTTAATACAACTAATGATTATTTTTCTCGTGTGATAGCAAATTTATTGGTCTCATGTCTGAAGGAGCATATAAAAGTCATGATGGCAGTCTTATTAGGATGGACCTAGTAACATTTCCATAACACTCCCGACATGGCACAGACCTGACTTGAATGCAGCAGTACAAGGTTATTTACAAGAAAGAAAGAGTTTACACGCCTATGTCTGAATGACGAAAAGCCATCACCAGCAATAGCTGTGTTAAAATGGACCCTAATATTCTAATAATCGGAATAACAGCCCAATCAGAGTAAAAATAACTCATGTAACCACCTCAATCGTGAGAGACTGACCTGATCTGGCCCGATCAGAAGGAATTATTAACTGGGTTGAGAGAGGTGGTGTAAACCATTGATAATCCATTCAATAGGAAAATATTGGCGCCTAATAACCATTTAAACGCTTAATCCGATCATTTATACATCATACATACAGTATATTCTTTTCTGCGCATGTTTGCCCCACGTGGGGGGAACATTAGGGGATGTGAACGAGTTTCCAGGAGGGACAGAAACGTGGCGGCAGCAGAACAAAACTGCTCTGTGGCTGATACAACTTTCTTGTTGGAGATTTTATGATTGTTTGTGGTTGAAAGGCTTGAAACAACGAGTTGTTCAACCAAGTGTTTGAAAGATGATAAGATTATATTTCTGGCAGATTAGGGCAGAACCACTGTGCGCGTGCCAAAAAAGTTATATTCTGATTAAATGCTTCGGGAATATAAATGCACATCTTATCAGATCTCTTTATTTAGCGTCCATGTAAGCAGTTAAGTTGGAATCGCTAATCAGAATGATTTCAATCGGGTTAAAGAAATACTGTCCATGTAACCGCACCCACATATATATGTTACACGTTTGAAGATGGCTTTAGAAAGAGCTTCATTATAGCAAATGATGCAATATTACTGCTGCTGTACATGCATGTAGATGCTGTAAGCTGTACCTGGAAATATTTTGGTCCTGTTAGTGCACAGTTTATGATAGCTGTATCCAAGTGTATTTATTATTGTGCCGGAGTTTCACAGTTATGTAAATGTGTTTGTAACTTGTAGGCTTTTTGCACCATTCCCATCCTGACATGACGCATAGGCCTGCTTTGATTGGATAAAATCTGCCTGAATGGCATCATTGATTGGGTGGGAAGATGGATGGTGGTCGGACAGCTATTAAACGTGNNNNCCCCCTCCCTGGCCCTTGTCAGAGTCAGAGCCCATAGTAAATCACAGACTCTGCTGAAAGCAGGATAGATCACCACCAACAACACCGCATCAACAAGTAGACAAGCACAGAATAAATACCACAGGAGACAGAGAGCAACTTTAATAAACATGTTTTTCTTTTTTGATTCCTCACTGCTAAAATGTCAGTCTCTAAAAGGTTATCTAATGTTTGGATGAGATTGTTTCACTTTATTTTCAGGTTTTCTGCTCAACTCTCTCAAGAGTTTTACTTGGATCAAATTAACATATCTATAAATCCTGCTTTGCTATTGTAGTTTTTTTCCAGTTTGTTATACTACAATCCATTCTGTAAACACTGGGATTCTGTAATATCTCTGCTTACTGACTGACAAATCCCATTTTGAATATTATGATCTACCAAGCTTGCTATGTAAAACATTTCTGTCCATCATAAAAAATGATTAAGAGGAAACATACCTGCGGTTGTCAAAGATGACGAAATGTAGTCAAAATCAATACTGGCTATGCTCCATCATGTTTTGTCTCAAGTCAAAAAGCTATAATCAAATCATATTGTAAAGAGGCAGCTTTTTAAACCTAACTGATTGAATTACATCCCTTTTAGTTTGTTCTCAGCGACATGGGAGCCAGACTGCAAGAGCCTCTTCCTAATACAAGCCAAAGCTACTCATATGAGACAATGGCTTCAAATGCTGCCACTCATCCATGATGCTATTGAGAAAGCCTTAGAGAGCGGAAAAGGAATATTTAGCGGAAGGTTTTCTTTTTGTTTTACCAGAGTAGGTTTACATTCCGTTCTCTTGGAAGGCAATAAAAACAAACTGTGGATGTTAGTGGGCGGGGGAGCCCCATCAATTTATCTTGTTTATGGAAGCGACAGGAGACCGCTCAGCTATTGTGTCTGCCTCTCTGCCACAATTGGTACAATACTCAGGACAAGGATTTAACCAGCTCCATCTGCCTCCTCCTGCACTCCACTCTGTCTCACTCTCTAACTCCCCATCCGAATAATATCTCCAATTCTGCATGGGCATGAGTGTATACTGTAAGTTTATGCCTTTCTGCACTCATTCTATCATTCTCTCTCTCATCCATCCTCTTCTGTATATCCATCTCTTTTTGATTCTCTTAGTTTACCAACTCTATCCTGCCTCCCCCCCTCCCTCTGTTCCTCCTTCCTTCATTGACTCCAGTGACTCCATCATTGACTTCTCTGACCCTCTGACAGCCTTGACTTGACATTCAGACATCGTGTTTATCTCCTGTTTGCCTCCGTCAACACAGCCCAGGGTATTTGATCCATGCACGGACTGTCAATAGGCAACACAGCGCGGCCTGTCCACCTCTGCAGATGCTCTCTGGAAGACATCTATACTTTAAAATGGCAAGAACCTAAATCCTTTCTCATACAACTGTGAGCTGCTGCGGCTTTGTCAGAGGCTCAGCTTTGTATGGCTGTAGGGGAAGATATGGTTTGATTGTATTTAATGTGTCAGTGGTTCTTATTGGTGAATTAGCTTCTAGGATTGTTAAAGTACAGACTTGAATCAAGGCTGTGCTTTGTGTTGGTTTCTGTGACCTGTGATGTAGTGGAGGCTAAACCTGACTTTTTTTATTCGCAGAATATAGTTTATCCAGCTTTTAGGGATGATAAACTGTTAGGGGTGGACTATAATTCAATATTAAGATGTATCATGATAGGGCGGCTGTGGCTCAAGAGGTAGCTCGGGTTGTACGTTAATCCCAGGGTTGGTGGTTTGATGCCCGGCTCCTCCTGTCCAACTGTCCTTGGGCAAGACACTGAACCCTACGTTGCTCCCGATGGAGGCACCTTGCATGGCAGCTCCACCGTGTGTATGTGAATGGGACCAATCTGTAAAGCGCTTTGGGAACCGTTAAGGGTGAAAAAGTGCTATATAAGTGAAGTCCATTTATATTGTTGTTATTTTCCTTCAAATTTATGGTTCTAAGTAAGCTGTAATTAAAAACTAACAAAATTAGACATGCATTTGGTCTCTTGGAGTAGAACACAGCTTTGAAGATGTAGATATCGGAAAATCTCCTCATTAATCATGATAATGATTTCTACCATATCGCCAATACCTATGTCCATCAAAGCAGCATCCTGATTATATAATTTGTACAAGGAGACATCTTAATAATAAATAATTAATAAAGTTTGTTTTTCTGAAATTAAAATTACTTTTTGTTTCTTGTGAAGGTAGAAATGTGAATGTGATCATATTTTTCTTTCCTTTTTTTTTTCTACCTTTACCTCACCACTATTGTTGAGTATGGTGCAACGTAGCAACAAACTCCTCAACTCCAGCCCATGGCTACAAATGCTACCTTGTCAAACAGACTGGAAAAAGAAAACATTCAGATGTAACTGAATGAAATTTGACTGTAGTCCAATCATTACATTAATTGTAGCCTTACTATGACAGTTGTTTGCAGATAATCCCTCTTAATATCTTGATAACTTATCTTGCTTGCACGTGAAATCTAACACACTGGAGTAGACACCATCTGCATGCATTACATTCTTCCAATGTCTCCCTGGATTTTTTCCTGCTCTTGACTTGCCCGTCTGCTGCCGTGCACCAGGAGGAAGAATGAGAGACGCCATTGACTCAGACCCTCCACCTACAACAGACTCCACATTACACTATTGATTGACATCATCGGCAGCTAAAGTACCACAGCCGTGGTGTTGAATAGCAAAGGTGACGGGTTGCAACTTGTGCCACGCTCTTGGCTTTCACCTTAAGCCAAAATATCCAGAGGGGATCCCGGTTTCTTGTGAAATGTTGTGTGTGAGAAGACAGACAGTTAGTCATGGCACATTATACACACACTACATACAGTACACAGACAGGCTAATGCTTCAATCTTCTTGTATTGGAATAACTGTTGGAATGACCAACCTTATTGCCAAACAGATCGCTAATACAGGACGACTGCTTGAAGGTTGGCTGCTCTACACGTCCACCCACCCTGGCCTCCACATTCTTACATTTCACCTTGCAACATAAAGGACACAGGACTTTCCGTAGTGGTAATAAACTTTGCTGTACGACGTACATTTCTAGGATACTGGGCTGGGAACAACACCATGCTTTAAAGCAAAAAACATGGAAAATGTGTCTGCATATGTCTGCTGCCACTCATGCAATCACTTTTGTTCACACTGAAAGATATACCTCATATTCACAAAGAAGCACAACATATTTTCACAGTCATTGTGGCATTGCAATTGCTTATAAGAAACTTCAAGCTTAAATGTCAATTGATAGTGAGTTATTTAGGCCATTCCACAAAACAATGCAGATAGCAGCCAAGAACATTGCTGTGTCAACAACTAAACTCCGGCAACAAAGTAACATGAATGATAACAGTTGTTCATATTATTTAAACTAAAAATATCACTGCAAAAAACACCAAAGCTCAGGTGGTGTTTATACCTCCTGAACGCAGATGTGAGCTGTACTTCCAAGCAGGGAGCTTGTACTCTATCTGCCGTCTTTCCCATACGATAAAATGCAGCATGATAAACACATCGACTCGCTGACTGACACGGCAGATCAGTGGCGAGACGGAGAGACATTTCTGCCAAACAGCCACGAGAGCTACAGGTAAATACACCCAAGATAACAACCTCCATCTCTCTCTCTCCCCCTTTCTTTCTTTATTGCCACCTACTCTACCTCCTCCTTTCTCCCATCTCTGCCTCAGTGTCGCTGTACCCCCCACCTCCCAGTGTGTTGTCGTGGCAACGCCGCAGCCGTCCCATTATAATGCCTGCGTGTTTGTAAGTGGAGTTGTTGCTTTGACGCTGTTGGTTTCTCCCTTTTTCTCTCTTTGTCCCTTTGAAATATAGAATAAAAAACGGGGGCCGACAGACATGGGAGTGGAGGAGGAGGAGGTGGTAAAGGAAGGTTTGGAAAAGAGGGAGGAGGGAGTGATGCAGGAGCTCTAGCAATCATTTAGCACTTCCCTCTCTTGCTTTTATCTGTCCTTAGAGCTGCTTTCTACATTTCCTTTTGTCTCTGAGGTTGGAGGCTGCTCGCCGCTCCCATAAAAGTGGCTGTGTGAGAGAGCAGCCGTGAAGTTTATTAGGTTGATCACGCACACACACTTTTCTCTCTCAAACACACATACGTACTTTGAAACACACACACGGACGGTCGCCATTACAGAGAGACAAGAGTGTATGGAGCTATTAGATGCATTGATGAGGACGCCCGTATCAAAGAGAATCCACAATGAGAACAAACATACAGCGCAGATGAAACACCTCCTTTGTGTTTGGCTCCAGGAGCACAACACCTTCTAATGAGGAGGTGCGTGCGAAGGTGTGCACACGCGTATGTGTATGATTAGTAGAATTCTTGTCTTATATTTGTTTTCTGTACACCGCAAGCTTGTATCTGTTCCGAGTTGTGTCTAGCAGTGTGTCTACACGAGCAGACTGACAGGTGTGTGTGTGTGTGTGTGTGTGTGTGTGTGTGTGTGTAATCTCCCAGATAAGGTAGGCAGATAGAGCGAGCAGATAGACAGGGGTGTTGGGGATGAGATTGCCGGAGGGGCTTAAAGCTGAAGCTGTAAATCACTTAACCTGGGGCTAATGGGCTTATAGGCTGTACTACAGTACACACACACACTGACACAAACACAAACTCAATCTCACTTGCCCTTCCAAACACACACACAAAATAACTACATTTCTGCAATGCTGGGCCCCAAGGCCTCAATAAGTCTTATCTGAAATATTAACTATTAAATCATGTTCATGCAAGAATGTCGAATTAAAAACGTAGAGTATGTGTGTGCAGATTGTGTGTGCTCCACTATGTTTTTAAATCAATTTAGTTTGTGTGATGCATGTTGTATTGTGTGTGTGTGTGTGTGTGTGTAGGTATGTTGTTCTGTTCGTATTGCCTCGCATGTTTATTCATCACTGTTTGTATCGGTGTTGCATCACGATGTGTGTGGGCGTTTCACATGAATATGCAATATAAGCTTTCACCCGACGTACATGTGAATCACAGTAAAGTTCTGCCAGAGAAATATAAAGCTGGGCCTGATGTATTAGTCGGTGGGTTTTTTCGGCCGACATGTGACTCATCAAGTTATACGCATTCTTCCTTAAGCACACTTGAATCACTTGTGCGGGAGTGTTTGGGTCGAGCCAGGCGCCAAGAGGGAACGCACACTCTCATATATAAGGCGAAAGAGGAAATTGCTGTGAAAAGAAACAAGCCGTGTGCATGTGCAAGCTAGGAGACGCTAGCTGTCACTTGCCTTTCATTTAAAAACACGCCCACACAGAAAGACACAAACAAATAAAAAAGGTACACAAACACATCCTTCCTTCATGCAGGGTCACATATGGTGGGCCATTCTCCTGGTCAGTAGCTCATTACATTTCTCATTATGTCTTTACACACATTTGGCTGATCCTCTGCACCTGTTGAGGTGCGATATACCGGCTCCCAGTTCACACCTGCTCCTTCTCCTCCACCTCCTGTCCCTCCCTCTATTGCTCCATCTCACCCTCCCGCCCTCCATCTCACACTTCTCTCCCTATCACTCCATCTGTCTACCTGTCTCCCCGCCTGCCTACCTCATCATCCTCCCCATGCATCCTGACGGAGACCACGCTGTTGCCAAGGCTACTGCAGCCATTGTGTACCCGGTTGCCAGGTGACTGGTCGCCGTGGCGATGATCAAGAATTCTGAAGTGCCGCCGCCATCGCCACTGCTGCTGCCACTCCTCCTCCCCTCGATAAATAAATCTTCACCATTTTTTCCCCTCCTTTCTCCACCGTTGTCCTTCCTTCCCTCCTGTCGACACTGGTGGAAGAAAAGGGGAACTGAGCAACAATGGAGGGATGGGATAGATGATGGCTTGTTTGTTTTCATTTCCTATGTCTCTCTCTCCCACCCTCTCTTTTTTTCTGTCTGCCTTCAACTCTATTTTTCTTTTCCCTTCATCCATCTAGTCTCCGGCTGTCCAGACTGCCCAGTTTAATAATGAATTGTCTCTGCTTTCTTTCTCATTTCCCTCTCTGCCCACTTGTTTGATCACCCCTCCTAATTCTTCATCTCACTCTTTCTCCAGACAAACAGCAGACCATGAATGGCCCTCACTTGGACTCTCTCCTCCTCGTCTTTGTTCATCCTGGCACTCAAGGTAATTCAACCTTCATCAGTCTCGTACCTCCTTCTGACCCCCCCTTCATTTTTACAATATTCACCTTCTTCCATCCTCTCTGCTCCCTCTGTCCTTTTCTCTCCCCATCACTGGACAGTTTTGTCAGGCTTGTAGCAATGCTCTTATCCATTTAATATGCTTACTCTAATGCGATAGTTAATTCCTGTTCCATTATGCTTTTAAAAAAAAAAAAAAAGCTGAGTATTTTTTGGCATTTCCATTAGACTGTATTTGGGCTGAAATTCATTTTACATTTGACAGTCTTCAGGCCAAAAAACGATAAGAAATATCCAGATTTTACTCCCAGAATTGTATTTGTGGCTTGAAGATGATGTGACACTAACCTCTATTGCAAGCAAAGATGAAGAAGAAGAACAAGAAGACATATCCACACATGTGGAAACTAATTAAACTGAGAACCATATCACATTTTTCATCAAAGGCCTGTAATGGTTCTCAGCAAGCTGATGCACTTGTTCAACCCAAGTGGCTATCAGACAGAGAGATGAGGGCAGATACAGCAATACTTGAAACATAAAGTATATTTATTGCATACACAGACATTGCAGGTCTCAAAACTGAAAGCTAAAAGAAGACCAGTCAAGTGTTTACTGCATAGCTTTTGGAAGCTTAGAGAATCAAATGTACACTTCATGGCCAAATGTATGTCGCCACCCAAACATTGCGCCCCAAATGTGATGGCTGTCACATGTCAACCATTTGCTCCCACTCAGCCACAAGACTGGGCATTAGGGCCTGTGTCCACATTGCCTTTATTTTTGGCGTTTATTTCAGGCAGGGCGCTGGGGAGCGCTGGGATGAAGCACGGTCAGAGAAAACAACACTGCACGTGGGTTTTGTTTCTATGACAACAATATCTTAATGCTACGTTAAGGGGGTGACGACACAGCTAACAACAAGCTTACAATGCATAGGGTGATAAAAGCACAACACTCACCGGCAACATTCAGTGTCTGCTCCCACAAATGGGCTTTTCCGTCTCTGTCTGACAGATCATAAAGCTCAGGACAGACAGACATGGCCAGAACAAGTTTCTCCTCCATTTTCTTGGTTACCAGGGTGATGAACCCTATCCAATATATGATTGGTGCTCGGTGCTCGCACAAAAAAGGCAGAGCGCTCTGAAAAAAGGTGCTGGGTGTAGCGCTTTTTCTCTAGGCGGCTGCATAAGCCTGTCTCCCCCATGCAGTCGGCGTTCCAACATGACTGCATGGGGGAAATGTCATGTTGAAACAGGAACGGGCCTGTCACAAAGATGGAGGCACAGTATTGTCTAAAATATCATTGTATGATGTAGAATTACGATTTATATTCTCATAAAGGAATAGTTTGACATTTTGGGAAAACCAATTTTTTTTCTTGTTGAGACTTAAATGATAACACTCTCATGTCTGTACATTCAGTGTTGATGGGACACATATGAGAATGGTATCGGCCTTCTAATCTAAAACTCTCCTTTAATGGGGCCTTATGCAGATAGAGACGCCCACATACTTTTGGCAAATAGTGTACATCAACCTAATTGAGTAATCATAACAGTTTGGTGCAATTAATGGAATCTTCGAGGTTTTCAAACAGTAATCAGTGCTGCAGGTTTTACTGTGAAAGTAACCTTGCCTGCTCACCCATCGTCTAGCTGTGCTACCTTCAGCCAGCTGGCTGTGTGTGTGTGAGTGAGTGTGTGTGCGTTGTAGTGTAAAGGGCAGGTGATTGCAGTTTCCTGTGCCTGCGTGTCGTGATGTGATGTGATGTGATGTGNTGTGTGTGTGTGTGTGTGTGTGTGTGTGTGTGTGTGTGTGTGTGTGTGTGTGTGTGTGTGTGTGCAGCTTCATTGCGTGTGTGACCAGGCTTGTCCCCTGATGTGTCCCCGAGCTTAGCCTGACGCTCCATTGATTTGTATGGAAATACCGCCTGTTCACACAGCAGGCCCAACGCCCTCTCTCTCTCTCTCTCTGCCATCAGTGCCCAGCTGTGGGACGCTCGCTGTGTTCTTTCATTTGATTGTGTGTGTGTGTGTGTGTGTGTGTGTGTGTGAGCGAGTGAGAGAGCTGTGTGATTGAGTGAGGGTTACTGTATGTGGCTGGAGGGGTGAGAGCGTGTGATTGTGTGTGTGTGTGTGTGTGTGTGTGTGTGTGTGTGTCATACAGATTCAATGTGCTGGTGTTTCTATATGAGTGCGTGAACTTACATCTGTCTCTTGATGATACGGTTGATCAATTTGAGCTGTTAATTCACAGACACCTTCTCTCTCTCTCTCTCTCTCTCTCTCATATATACACACACACACACACACACACACACACTCTCTCTGGCTTGCCCTGACAGAATCCATGGGGTGAAATATAATGACCAGAAGCACCATTCAACATCCTCCTATCAACACCATCCATCCTTTTGTTTACCACCCATTCTTCCTCTTGTCCTCCTCTTCCTCCCTCATAAGGTGAGTCAGTCCTGCCCTTTTCTTTCTTTTTATCCTCCTCTCCATCCTTGTGTCCTCCCTCCCTTTCTCTCTCTAGGTCTTTTCCCCATCAAAATCTCTCCTTCCTCCACCTTTTCCTCTTATATTCCATATCATATTCTTTCCCTCCCTCTTACAGTCTCTCCTCTATTTCCATCTTTCCTTCTCTCTCCCCTTCCTTTTCTCTGTCTCTCTCAGTATTCTGTTAAAATCACAAACCTATTCTGTTCACGTGCTCATCACTAAATGACAAACCACAGACAGCTTCCGCCTCTTAAAGGCCAAAGCGAGATGCGTGCAAATCGACAGGATCTCTCCCTCTCTCGGCCCTTTTAACACTTATACAATGTGTGATTTTTGAGCCACCCTGGCCCTCGTTCTGTCTAAAACTACAAGTAATACTATTCACGGTGAAAGAGGACCACACAGAAAGAAAAGGTCAGGCTGTAGCCTGCTTGTTTGCTTCCTTTTACTTCATTTTCCATGTTAAAACACTGACCGACAGCGTGCTTTTCTTCCTTTGCGGCAGTGGCAGCCATTTCACCTTTTGATACATGTTGTACACATCAAAATGAAACCCACCTAATCTCAGTATACACCTTCTTATTTGCAGAATAGAGTTTATCTGCTGTTGGAGGCTGACATACATATTTATGAGATAAACTCGCCGTCTACATCATAGCGAGTATCATCAAACAGATGAAAGTTATATGAAGCTGTTTTAAGGGGGAAGGAGATGAAATTGAATTTTGTTTACATTGCTTCTTGTTAGTCTCATGATGCCCAGACTTTTCCATTTTCCACTACATCACTGCGTAAATCACGTTCTAAAAACTCGCCTTTAATGTTGGTTTGTTTTTCAGTGAACAATATGATGGGCTTTTGAAAAATTACACGAGCCAATATTTTTTCTTGCCAAGAGAAACCAGTCCAAGTGATGATTCCTACAAAAAAATATTTACATGAGCGCTACATTAAAAATATCAGATACGGTGTCCTGTCTACCTGCTCCACAGTAAGTAATCAGAAAAAAAAATGTTTCTCCTTATTGGTTTACTGCTGTGCTTTGTACTAAAGCAACAGTTTGATCTGCATATACAGTACAACTACTCCTGCGGTTATTAAACGGGAGAAGGTGAGCTCACAGCAGCTCTCACTGTGATTTGCAATCATGTGGAATCTCATAAGCCTCACATGGGTTAGAGAAACACACAAGCTTTGATTGATTGTGATATGAAAGATGAGATAATTAGCTCCTGATGGTGGCGCCACCTCCCGAAGTCATCATGACGTCACCACAAAGCCATGACCTTCAAATTCCCAAAGCAGGCCAACACCCAAACAACATTTTCTGTGTTTTTAAGCTGAATTCAGCCTGTGGAGCTACAACCAACCATATTTATGACTATATGCACGATTACATCAGTGAGAGATTCACCTTATGGCTCAATTTTATGCTACTCCTCCTCTACAAACTGTGAAGTGTGCGCAATGGGATTTGTATCAGACAAATATGACCCTACTTGGAGCTGTTTGTTGGCTGTGCATGGAACTACAGCATAAATTGAGCCATCATAAATCTGGTTTATTGTGCTGTGTCTGTGTATTTTTGCTTAAGTGTGAGTGGACTGGGTTTTTACTACCCTGCGACGCCTAAAAATGCCCCCATGGGAACAGATAACCCTAAAAAAGTGGTCGCCTGTGAGTCGTTTATCCTGCAGTTTATTAGAAAAATGTCTGTTTTTAGGGTTGAGAGTACAGGTTAAGGGTGAGGATAGTCCGCACTAGTAAATTAAAATGTGTGTTTACTTGAGTTAAACAGAAACACATGGAATTCAACCATTTGATTCAAAATGATGTGGAAAAAAAACAACTTCACTTTCACTGTGGCCCTTAGTGTGTGTGTGTGTGTGTGTGTGTGTGTGTGTGTGTGTGTGTGTCTCTAGCATTAGTTGGTACTAGCTGGCAGCCATGTAGCTCAATAGTGGAATTAGGGTGATATTGGATATTGGATGGACTGCAACACATTACACCACTTCACTGTCACGGACAGCAGAGTACTTATAGCAAACATCACTTACTGCACACACTCAAACATGCACTCTCTCAAACACACACACACACACACACACACACACACACACACACACACACACAGCTTTTATGATATTTGGAGCTTGAAAGTAAACGACAAAAGAGGAGGACGTTTAAGGAAATGTTTTTTTCGGAGAGATTTAGTGAAGGAAAGTGCGTACCGCACATTAAGCATGTTCTTTCCTTTATGCGAGCATGCATAAAGCTCTTTTATATCATTTTAGATAATTTCTCGCTCGTACAGGCTCCAGCTAAAGCATATTTCCCTCCTTTTATCAGCTTTTTTTTATCGCTCCATCCTCTTAACAAGCATTTTCCTGTCTCCTTTTGCTAAGTACAGTCTTTTTTCACAGCCTCTCTCCCTTTCGTCAATCTTCCCATTTTGCCAGCTCTCATTCACAGCCATCACACACACTCTTTCTTTCATCATCAGTCCAGTCCTCTTCTCAGCATTTATGTACTTATACATTTTGCATTGCAGACATGATATAGTATAGGTGTAGCACACTATCTCGACTCCATACTGACCTTTGGAGTGCATAATATAATGTTTGTGATGTTTTTATGTGTTTTTAATGCATTCCTGCAGTTATTGCTGCCTTTGTAATGTTTGAAATGGAATCTCTTCTCTGTTTATCTTCACATCCTCTTTCTCAGCCTTCCATCCGTCTCTAGAGACTCCTCCTTTCTGTCTTGGTTTCTGCTGTCTCTCCCTTTCTATAGGTTTGAGATAAGTGGTTCCATTTTGGATCTGGTTCCATGTTGGCAAAATATGTGGATTTGCAAAGCTCCAAGATTGACAGTGGAATATTTTATCCTTTCTTGCTACTAGCAAAGCGAAATGCACAAAATATTCAGGTGCCGCACTACTCATTTTGAGCTGGTGCTGACCGTCACTTTCACAGGTTGAAATACCAACGCAGCAGGTGGCAGATTATTATGTTCTATGACGTTTGTTTTTTACATCCATGCCAACATGTTTCTTAAATACTTGCTTTCTACAATATCTGCAACTACAGGATGGTTAAGGTTAGAGAAGATTGTGGTTACAGTTGATAAACAGGCTAATGTTAATAGCAGGTCTGTGATGGGACACAAACTTTTGGTCTGCTGTAGGGAAGTACATACATAGTATCCATTCTACATGCCCACTCAGCACCTGGACATCCCACACCCTTACTCTCTGCTTCACTGCATAAAGGGCAAGCTACTTCCTGCACTGATGCTGAAAGTTGTGATGTGCGGAGTCGTGCAATGTAGATGTAATTCCTAGACACCAGTTGTCTGTAAGCTTGTTTTAAAATGAAACACTGTACGATCAAGAGTGTATTTTTGTAGCTCATTGAGATCATGACTCTTCACTTAAACTTTCACACATAACTATAATTTAAGCTGATCAATTTAATAGAATCTGTGGGCAAGTAGCTCGTGAAAAACATGATGTGGAAAAGTAAGTGGGCTACACCTATTTATTCAACGTGCCAAATTCATATGCAATCATCTTTTGCTGCTCATATGATTTTTCACTGTGCTTCTCTGCCTTCTCAACCAAAAAAGGCTGATTGTAGATCTCATTTGAATCTCTGACTTTTAGTTGTATTTTAGTTAAGAGGTTGAAAGCTACACCTAAGTGGATTTGATAAGCAGGTCTGACACTGGATTCAGATTAAATAAAATGCTAACATACACCAACCCTACCTTTACACAGATTATGCTATGTCTTTGGCACATATGTTACTTCCAAGTTTATGCCATGTTATATCATCATCTAACGGGTATACTCTCTGCTTCTCCCCAAACTCTCCTCCTCTCTTTTCACTTTTCCTTTATTTCTGGTTCTTATGTTTCTCTCTCTCTCTTCCCTCCTTCTTTCCAGCCCCCCATAGCTGAAGCAAGGGGAAGAAATGGGGCAGACACCGCATACATTTACCGTACTGGCACACAACCATAAATACACACAGGAAGTGACAGACAAGGGAAGCATGGCCACAAGGGATGGAGAGAGAGTTGTGTGTGTGTGTGTGTGTGTGTGTGTCTGAGTTTGTGCGTGTCAGAGAGAAAGAGGGAGGGGAATAGCTGACACCAATATGGTGTTCTATTTGTCTGTTCATATTGGTAAACACCACCTCATCTGGCTTTAACGCTGTTTTCACGGTGACACCCTGAGCGTAATTATGACACATTGTCCTGCTTCTTGCCATTTTTCTTCAGCAGCTACCACATGCTCAACATGTGTACACACACACACACACACACACACACACACACACACAAATACACACAGACATACACACATGGTCCGATGGTGTGGCAAATCTGTGCGTGGACACACTTTGATAGAAATGCAAGTACAAACACGCACACAAACACAGACGCACACCTAAACAAACAGACACACACGCGGTGACTCACACAGACACACACAAGCATGTCACACTTGTCTTGCATTGTGTTTGCTTACTGGCTTTGTTCCATCCATCACACCATGACAGCCAGTCGCTGTTGATTAGAGCCATGTCAGCTTCAACAGAGAAATCAATGGTGAAATATATAAATAAGAACACAATTAAACCAATTGAGGGGATGGGAGGCAACAAGTTGCCTGTTGGAGTAACATTTCCTGCCAGCAGAGGGCGCAGATGAGCCAGCCTCAGTGGAGGGAGAGAGAAGGGTGTTCTGAGGTTTCCTTTGTTAGTTCTCCACCATGTTCCCCATTCCTTCAACTACAATATGTGTTTGATTGTAGGGAAATATGCTTGTGCATGTGCTGGTAGTGCATCAGCTTGATAATGACCTCACCTTCGCAAATCATTTTCATCTGAACTTAAAAATAGTTCAAGAGCGTCCGTTCCAAAAAAACACAACCCTGCTTCTCACCATCGATCACTGCAAAGAACTCAAACGCACAGTTGGCCCCTGGAGCCCCCAGCAGTGTCATTCGCAGGCCTGTCTGATCATGAATAAAAATGATTAATGCGTTTTGGGGTTGGTGAAAAAAAAAGTGAAGCGCCGGGCCTTGGACCTTGGAGAAGTCGATGAGTTTTTCAAACCATGGGGGGGAAAAGAAGAAGAAAAAAAGTCAGGGATAGAGCACAAGACAGGCAGACAGTGGGGATATAAACTGAGAAATGCAGGAAACTAAAAATAGAGGAAAAGACTTGGGAAGAGGCAACTAGAGTGGTCTGAAAAGGAGAAAAAAAAAAAGGGAAAAGAGAGAAAATGCCGCCAGCTGCTCCCGATTCCTCGGCGAAGGAGTTGAGTGGCATTTTTATGAAGAAAAGGCTCACAAGCCAGGACGCCGAACTGCGCCCACTTCACTACAGCCAGGCACATACTAACTCCGGGGTAAAAACGGCCTGCACCGCTGCACACACTACAACTGCTGTGTGCATGTGTGGAAGTGGAAGTGTTTGTGCAACTAGGAGAAGGAATGCACTCAGAAATGCTAATGCTAACCACATCTCCATAACCTGCATTTGTGTGTGTCTGTGAGTGTGTGTGTATTTTTGGTTCTGGTATTTCAAAGCTTCTTGTTTGTGGCTCTTAACAAGTCACTTTCATGTGATATCTCAAACGGACACATGCACGCGCTCACTAAGTAACACCACAGCGTGGTGTTGCTAATAGCACTAATTAATAGGCTAAATTCTGCTAATTGAACCCGCTTATGCTGAACCTCTCTCTTCCTCCTGCTCCTCCTCCACTCCTCTTTCATTCTCTCTGGACTTCAAGACCATGCTGTTAGCTTTAATTTAAATTTGCATGGTGATTACATTACTGTTCCATAGACTAATGTAATCTCTGTTTCATCACAACGCTAATCCCAAATTCACCTATTTTCAACCTTCACTCATTTTCGGCATTCGCTCCCCCTATCTTGAAGAAGAAAAAAAAGAAGAAGAAGAAGAAGCAGTGTTCAGTTGAATGAGCAGAGTGTGGAGGAGAGAACGGGATCTGGGAGGGACGCGGGGAGGGACAGCCATTAGCCACGCCAGCTGTTTCCCTTGCATATTAATACACAAGCAGGCAGGCAAACACACACACACACACACGCAAACTCATACTGTGAAGACAAAACCTAGCAAGACAAGCAGAAATATCTGATGTACTGTACTCCACATTGAACATCAAAGTCATGCAAGGGATTTACAATACAGACATATGCTTCAGATTCGTGACATATATGTGCACATGTGCGCGCACACACACACACACACACACACACACACTATAAAGGTGAGTTCAGAAATCAGAAATGCATAACACAGAGATGAAAGGACATGCCTCAGATTTATAACCGATATGTCCATATTCATAATAAATCCACTCGCATGCAAGAGCACACACACACAAGCTATAAAGACTACCCTAGGAATCAAAAAACAGATGCATAAGATTTACAATGTCTAACATGCTTTTCAGATTCATTACAGATACAGTGGAACACACACACAAACAAACCCAAGCTATCAAGAGAAGCGTAGAAATGAGACATCTAATATATATATATATATATATGCATTAAACCAGAGGAACACACTCACACAGGAGACACATGCTGTGCAGATACATAGCAGATGCAGTAGCGCACACACACACACACACACACAGGAGTCTGTAAGAGGGGGAAAGAATGCAAGCAGTGCGGTATGATGGGCAGAGAGAGGAAGAGAAACAAAATGGAGGAGGAGCAAGAGAGGGGGCAGAGGGTGGCGACGATTGTGGCTGTGGCTCAAAGAATTCCCACAGTGAGCATTATATATTGAAAGGGGGATAAAGTGCAGAATTGCCTCTTCCCTTTTTCTCTCTGTTGTGTTTCCACCAGAACGAGCAAACACTGTCACATCCCTGAAAGCTTTTCACAATGTTATGTGCTATACTACTATGTAATAATATGTACTATACATAACATAGGACATACAGTAAAGTAACATCTATGAAAAGCGTATACTGAGTGGAGTTTGTAGTGCTGTTTAATAGTATTTCTTTATACTGAAAGTTTATTTTATTTGGTCAACCCAATTTATATGATTGAAGGTTAGAACATATTAGATACAACAGCTTATTAGAATGCAATACATTTCAACAGATTTGTGTTTTATTTATTGTTGGGCTGCTGCATTAGTTTTAGCTAGGTATATCTAATCAACTCTCTGAAAGTGTACTATACGAGAAAGCTTCTACAATGATCACGCCACTTGAGATGATACTGTACATAATCGTGCAAATGTTGTTCATTTATTAAAGAAAACAATGAGAATATTAATCCATAATGAAATTAAGATCTCTCTGTTCCAGGAACAAGATGTTTAACTTCTTAACCGCAGAAGTCAAAACGGATCATAAATGGGATCATTTTAAAGTGGAAGCAGTCTTATGTAATCAAGGGCAACCAGGAGCATTTCATTGGTTTTTTTCATGGTACTTTTACTGTATTACTGTCTTTTGATATTTTGTTTGTATTTTATTGTTAAGATGTGTGCATTTATATAAAGGCCTATCTGGGGACTAGCTGAGGCTATAAATGGTATGTAACATTAGCCGATGGTATAGATCAGTATCAGCTTATATACTGTATACTGTATATTTTAACTCTCAAATGTCAATATTGGTAGCTCAAAATCCAGTATCAGTATAGCTTTAATATAAACATATGACACACCAGGACATAGAGCTATGGGGCTGTAAAAAAAAAAAAAAGAAAAAAAAAAAGAAAGTCATATACTGTACACAGTGGTAGCTACTGTAGAAATTCCCCCTCATGCATTTCTCCTGCATCTAATGCATTGGAGCTGCAGACAATTCTTTCTTTGATGTAGTATAGTAGAGGCAGATAAGTATATTGAAATATAAAACTTCTCTCAGCCTCCTATCAGGCCATTTCTTGTGACTTCTGACAGATGAAAAGACAGGAAAGCCGGTTTTTACCAAGCAATTGCTCATGGGGATGGTACAAAAGTGCAGCATTAGTTCAGATATCATGTGGCAGATAGCATCAAGGCCTTGGAGACTGTGCACCCTAATGGCAGGGATACCTGGGCGAAACAAGAAAAACAACTGGATAAAAAGACAAAAAATTGGGAAAGATAGACAGATAAATATGGGAAAATAATGTGTCATCTTACCCCAGACAACAAACAGACAGACTTTATGAAACAAAGGACAAACAGAGCGACAGGAACTCAATGACTTGGAGTATGTTCTGAGACAGATGCACGCAAACACATACACAAACATGTACACACACGCCACAGAAAGTAATAAGTGTTGTGACATAGACACTGTAATACTGAGACAAGGAGAGAGATCGTAATGTTAGTAGACACACACACACACACACACACACACACACACACACACACACACACACACACACACGTCTCTAGTGTTAGCTTGACTTATGAAATCCTAACTGTGGCTCAACACCGCAATATTGTCTGAAAATGTCAAGGCTTCGATGGAAGCCCCACTGGGACAAAATGTACTGTCAACACACACAGGGCTCAATCTGTTCTCGCTAAGACATATGGCTTTCATTTATCACATTCTATGCCGAGACAAATTGTTTTCCCTCGATGTGCAACACAACAAGAATGGTAAAGATACGGTAAAGACGAAATGTCATGACAAGGGAAAGGAGACCAATATATCAAGGTTAATACCAGTCTGCTTAAACGTGCACTACACGTGCATGTCTATGATACTACAGTTTTTTGTTATTTGGTTGAAACCATCTTGGAAGTTTTTTTAGCTTTATTTTGGTACAAACTGCATAATTACAGGTGAACCAAGGTTCAAAAGACAACACAGACTAAATAAACTATTTATTAGACTTTTGTTAACTTCTTACTAGGTTGTATATTTGACTCTAGGGGGAAATAAAACAAATCTGATTCTAGTCCCTTAAACTTCAGCTTAGCATAATGGGTTTGTGCTCTTATAATTAACCTTCTCTGCAGTACAAACCAGTAAAAAATATATACAAAAATAGAATCTGAGCATCAGCCCAGAATGCAATCTGCCCTCGGTTATTTTTTTTCTGTTATGCTTTCCAAGCATCAGTGACTTGGCTTTAAGACGTTATAATCGGTCTCCATATACCCATAAACCCTTGCGTTCCGGAGCAATTTCCTGTTCAGATTATGTTCTCACTCCTACCACAACATGCTGCAGTTGTCTGGGAAGAGGAGAGAGAGAGCTGCATTTTACAAGGTATCTTTGTAAAGTCGAATGCTTCGTTCTCACCTGGACGGATGAACCAAACACTTCAAGAGTTCAAATAAACTGCTGCAAACATGCTTGATGAGAACGCATCCTAAACCATCCCGGTGATTCACCCAATCTGAACGTGAGGGTTTAGGCTTTCTCAACAACAGGAAATCTTTGATCTTTCAGTTTATTACATACAGAAGACATGTGGGGTGTGAATGGAATTGTTGAACATATGCAGCACATTAACTCTGACAGCAGTGATAGTTTTACCTGAGACACCACGGGGATTCAGACATACAGGACATACTGCGAGCAAAACACACTCACACACACCATATGTGCGACACACACATCTTGATCCCATACTTTAATTACAGTTGCCTATATTTCTCTACTGTGTTTCACACTAATTAGACAGAAGTGGTCTGTCGCGAGATAAACGATCCCATGTGGCACCCTTATTTTGACTTTTATCACAGCATCACACCCACACATGAACACAAGCACACAATCAAAATACAGCAGTCAGAGTGCGCATCTACGCAAGTGTGAACACATGGACGCTGGACAGACGGATGCACGCGAGCCTGTACGTACACATGCATGCAAGCTCAAATATGCATACGCATTGGTGGATGCTAATTAGGACGTGCTGGCTTGGATTTTTATAAAAAGAAGCAGCAAACCTCAGTTTCCTGTCAAGAAGGGCTGTTGGATTTTAAAAGGGCTTTACAGGCTCTCATGGCAGGGAGGTGCGACACGCTGGGTGCATGACGCCAGGCTCGTAAGGCTCACCGCGGCGCTGCCACTGTCGCCACCAGCCTCTAACCTGTACCTTCTACCCCTACACACACCACTCCAACGCTGGCCACAGGACCGCACCCTACCCTGGGCCTCTGTTTATAGATGGGAGGTGAGCTCTGAGTGTGTGTTTGTGTGTGGAAAAGCTTTCACTTTCTTCCCCTGGGGTACAGTCTTACATTGTGACTCCCACCTTGTGAAAACCTGCGGTGTGGCAAGCGGGACACCAGAGACCCAGAAATGGCCCTGGCACTCAGATTTTATAAGCCTCAAATTGGTCCAAGATGGCAGTGAAGATTCCTGACTAACAATGCAGATGTGGGCCACTGTTGTTCATTAGGAGAGGCCATATTAGTTTAGCCCCAGGTTAAGGCACAGGGGGATGACGAGGGATATCAACTTTTGGCTCCTTTTCAGTGGGGTCTTAACCTCCCTCCACCTCCATCTCCCTTCCCTGTATTCTATTCTTTCCTTTCAACTGACCTCTCCCTTTGCCAGTTTCACTTCACTTGACCCCTGACCTGTCAGCTCCACCCAGTCAACGGTAGGGTCTTCTGTGTCAAACACCGTCTGTGAAAACACTGGCCAGATAAGCCGAAGAGAGAGCTGGACCAAACAGGAGGCAGCATTCAGACGGAGTGCAGCAGGGCTCGGCGACCCAGCAGCCCTCCTCTAATGTGGACAACACGATGAGATAAGCCTAGTGAAGTATCATCAACACTGTGGCAACACTGATTCAATGTTGAGAAAACATTGCACTGACATAAAAAATGTACAAAGTACCACGCATTATTACTGTGTTTATTTCCAAGTCGCAGATAACACGATGCTGCTGGCTGGAAGATAAGCTGGTGCAAGGAGTCAGACAAACATATAGCTCCCGGCCTGTGTGCATAAACACAGAGTACAGTAGAGTGCTACAGGAGGAGCTCTGGGCCAGTCACATGACAAGATACACTTCATTAGAGGGATTAATCAGCACTTTCAATTCTAGCTTACCGTTTTTCTTAAGGCAGAATTTTGCCAAACTTGGGATGTGGAAATGTTTCTACTATTGGGCTTTAGTTTCTCCTTAATGTCACAAAGTACAACCATGAGAGTACATTCTTTGTGTTGTACTATGCAGTTTTGAAACTAACGATTATTTTACTAACAAATCAATCTCACCACAAGGTCCATTAGTAGCTGAACTTTCAATTGCATCACACGATCTTCCTCAGCAGATGGAGTTTGCCCAGTTGCGATGGAGCAAACAGATTACACAGTTAAACAGATTAACACTAGTAATGTGTCACAGCCATTTGGTTCATGTAGTACAGTATTTCTTTCATTAGTATAGCAGTATAGTAATACAGTGTTGCTACAGTTTCCTATTTCAAATATCAGATTGAAGCTGAATTTTTTTCCATTCTCCTCATTTTCTTTAGAATTACCAGTCGTACTCCTCTGCCTGGGTTCTCTTAAAATTGAAATAAGAAATATTCCTCCAAGGTTGTATTGGCAAAAGAAATATTATCACTTTTGAAATGAGCAAACAGAATGAGTCCTGTGTCACTTTTTCAGATTTACAAGCCTAACACCGTTCCCTGCTATCCCCTTTAAAAGGCAAAAATGTCCAACTCTTTCATTCTGAATAAGGAGACTCCAACAGGTTTCTGTCACTAGGATGAAAAACCAAATCCCAGACACTCACCGCTCTCAAATAGAGAGCCTTTTAAATCCTCTGACAATGAGCGAGACAGATAAGGAGAGAGAGAGGAGAGCGAGAGAAAGGGAGACACACACAAACAGAGGGAGGGAGAGACAGAAAGGTGTAAAATGGAGAGGATAACGAATGAGTGCGGCGCCGAGAAGGAGCCTTAATGATGTCAATGTTATAAGTCTAAAACGAGGTGAAAATTGAAATGAGTGCTGCCACGGCGGTGGTCGGCAGGGAGAGTGAATAGGAGTTGTGCTACCGCCGTCGCTGCATTCATTCGCTCAGATTAGCTGGGGGGAGAAAATAGAGGAAAGGTGAGAAAGAAGGAAGAGAGGAGGAGAGATCTGTGATCCTGTAAACGGAAAAAGCTAAATCAAAAAGCAGGTGACAGAGAGGGGACAGAAGGGAGAACCTGCTAGAGAGAGACAGAGGGTAAAAACATAGAAAGCCAATAGATGTAAGAAAGAAAGAACAAAAGATAGGAAGAAAGAAAGAACATGGGTGAGACAATGGGAGAGTGGGAGCTAAGTTCAAGCCAAAGTCAATTGAACAACTAATGTGAATCGATTTGTTGCCTCTGCTTTTGCTCTTTCGGGAATGAGTGACATTTTAAAGGCATATTTTATTATTGGGAGGAGGTGGGGCTGTTTGCCTGGCAACTGAACACACTGACAGCCTGCTGACAGCTGTACGGAATACACTGAATAGAAGAAATACTGCAAATGGCCTGTGTGTGCTCGGGGATCCATTGTGTGTCTGCTGAAGTGTGTGTGTGCGTGTGTGTGTAATGTGTCAGATAACATACAGAGGGAACATGGAAGTGTGTGGGAGTGCACACTTGCTCCTGTATGTAGGCCTGTGTGTACATTCTTGCATAAGTACTGTGTGTGTACATGATAAATACTGCAATACTGGCCTGTGTTTTGCTGGCTGCATTGCGTCATTAGGAAGCATGCTGTGTATGTGTGTGCATGTACAATGGTCATATTTTATTAGGTAGGTGAGCACGCTTGTCTCCATATGTCCACTGTGGGTTTCATGCTTCCTCCCTGCGTGCGTGTTTGTGTACAGGCATGCATTTGTGTGTATGTGAGTGTGAGCATGTTCTGTGAGAATAATTCATGGCAGTGAGCGACTGAAATGTGGTGGCCGTCCACGGACAGCTTGGAGTCCTGCCAGTAGGGCCAGCATTAATAATTAAAGACACTTTTACAGGGAGGATCTCTGCCACGTCTGTTGTCGGCTGCTCTCTTCAAGGGCACATTCAGGACAATCACACAGATAGCACTGTGTTATACAGAGAGGTCAGCACTAGGCACAAATGGCTACGGCTGCCAAACATCCATAAAAAAACATTTTTAGTGCAGTTTTCCACCAAAGCTTTCTGGCTAACTGGATAATTCAGCGTCTTTACTTTGTCTTTGTAATTGATTCAAGGTGTTTAGTCTGTTCTATTCCACCAAGCATATGATAATTTTTGGTTCAGGACAATGAACAGTCAAAGAGGCGTCTCAGGAATTCACTCAGTCGCAAAGACCTACATCTAAAAGCAGGGCGCCAAAATAAATAATTGAATCCGAGTAGTCTTAGTCGACCTCGGCAGACCTCATCTCTCAGCAGTATTTGGTCAGAATCCAGTGAGAGTAGTAAACTGCTTTTCATGGTATATGTAATCCTTGGGAAAGTCTTCCAAACAGCATACTGTGCTGAGGAGCGGATCAAAACAAACAAACCAACATAGCTGTTCACCAGCCTGGCCACGTTCCAACCCAAAGGAGTCATCCTTAAGCCCAAATGGCTGGCCAAGTATCTGTACTGGGCCAATCCACGGTTTATTGGAAACACTAATGAATAGCAAGGGAAATCAGCTTTCGCATGCTACAAATTCTGAACCACACACATTATCGCACATTGAGGACACTTGCACATTATTTTTTTGATATGCAGCTAATCAAAAATGAGGACATATTCTCCTTCACAAGCAAGCAGCTTTTCAAAGGCGTCTTGCGTATGTAATCCAGCATACTTCCATCTGAAACAAGACGTTGGGGCAAGACATAATGTGGAAGCCTGACATCGTCAGACCAATTCACAAATGCAAGTTAGTCTGGAACCTCTCAGCTCATTTTTGATTATCAACAGGCGCAGACCAAAATGCCTCTGGACGCAATTGGATAGGCACGTGTGACGTACTGCTGAGCAAATCCTGTCACAAGTACGGCAAACACATCTTTCTTATCTACAAAAGTGCAGTTGTTTGTTAATCTTTTAGAGAAAATATACCATCCAGTTTGTTTAATACTGACGCGATAGCGGATTCAGAACATTCCACATCAGCGGCAGCCATCTTGGTTGTTTACGAAAATGCCTCAATGGCACTCCTTCGTAGGCTACAGTCATTGTATCAAACCCGCCCTATATTAGATAAACGGTTGTGATTGGCCCAACTAGGGCCTGGTCGGATGGAAATCTGTCTGAATGGGAGGGGGACCAGAGCAAATAAAACATGAACTCGCAGGTTCATCTGCTTCCCAGGCTAACAATGTGGAGGTTGGTTCCTAAAAGTGGCTATTTAGGACATAACAAATGTTAAAAGTAAGTCAGAGCTTTGCACATAATCTATCCTAACCTTAACCCTACGATGATTTAATCAACAAGGTCACTGTTAACATAAATGTCAGCCATTTTTTATATTAACCTTGCACAACCATTCTCAAGCTCACTCAAGTCTGGAGAAAATGTGATGACAAGACCATATAGAGCTACAGCTACTTTAATGAAAAAAAATTATAAAAACTTGGGATTTAATGTCATGTTTAACAACTATTAACTACAGATTAAGTTCAGTTCATCAGATTTTGATGACATTTTGGACTGAACAGAGGAGCTTTTAGTTTTAACAGTGTACAGTACATCTGTCCAGTCTAAAACAAGAAAAGAGTAGGGTTTACAAGGGGGAAATGAACTTGGGAATAGTTTTCTGTAGTTAGACTTCTTTGCATTCTAATTAGACAAGCCGCCAAAAATTGAGCTCTTGGCTTAGGTTCAGGCAGGAACGTGAGGTCATTAGCGCCACTCACATGAGTTTATCATTAGCTGATGAAGGTGATCATGGGAGATCACCAGGGAAATAAGCTGATCAGCTTATCTCTTTGATCAGGGCCAACTATGCACCTACAGTATACACACATTCCCAAAAACATGTATGAATGTTATATTTAACACAACATTCTCCATACATCTTTTTGCTACTGCTGTTGGTGTGTGCCATTGCTGCTGCTAATTGTATTTACTCTCCAGTGGCTGCTACAATGTTAAACGGCGAAACACACTACCCACCATCCAAGCCTTTGGTCATACTGTATATTATTCAGTTTAAAGTATTGCTGCTGCAAATCACGTTTGTTGATAAATGCACACTAGCCACTGGCTAGCAAACAAGGCTGCCATGCATCACAAGCTGAAAAAAAATCCACCTACTCCCCCTGTCAGCAGCCGCTGCTGCACTGAAAGCTGATTCACCTAACTTTATTTGACCTTATAATTATTTCTCTGATATTCAAGACATTTGAAGACATACTTCATCAACTAGCATGCTGTCAAAGATAACTCCGAACAACAATTTAATTTCAACAGTGTCTTTTATCCCTGGAGGCATGTGCTTTTGACCAAAAAAACTGCTTCAAATGGAACGTTTACACCAAGGTGAATTGTATTTGCCATACTGACTACATTTACATGCACACTAATTTTCCACTATTATACCAAATATGACAATATCCTGAATTATTATTATTCGCGTTTTAGGAGCATTCTTTGGACATGTATACAGCGTATTCGGGAAAATGCGTCTCTATTGGGGTTTGTAACCGCAGTTTGCAACACCTGGCCTCTTGCTTGTTTACGGTCAGCTCTGTGCAGTTTGCAAGGCTCGAGTAGAGATGCATGCACAAAAGAAAAGCCTACAATTCTAGTCGAAAGGAGAAACACACCTACTTTTAAACATTATGAAAGACTTGGATATAAACAGGTTGGTTATGCGCAAATATCCGATAACGCAGATCCTTATCAAGAAGGTGGTTGAACGAATAAAAGAGGGAGGCTGAGTTTGCACGGTCAAACAAGGCTGCATGTGAACGGGAATATTCATTTTTATTAGCCATGTAAACAGCTGAGTAGGAATATTGTCTTTTTCGGAACAAGGGCAAAAACTGGAATATTTTGTGCATGTAAACGTAGTCAATGATTAACTATGATATTGTGGACTGAAATAACACTTTTCCCATGTTGGTTAATTCTGTGTTTGTTATTTTTATGGCAAAATCAGCTTTAGATGAGACTGGGCTATGAACGCAATGTTTCTACTAGGACATTCACAGGTGAACTGTTCTGCTCGACAATCTCCTGATGTCCGGTTGAGACAGAGGAGTGGCTACATGAGTCATACTGACTTACTGTTATCGACACATCAGAGTTAAAACAAAAAAAAAACAAAACCCAACAATGTGGATCTTGAGAAAAGACATGTCAGTGCTCAGAGGGGTGTGATAGAAAGGCTGAAAATGAATCCCTTTTGCACACACACACACGTGCACACACACACTCACATCCATTACCCGCCGCCCCAGCCTCCCTCCCCCCATTCTCGTGGGTGTCGGAGTGAGAAATTAAATTTTTCTGATGAGAAAGTTTTTCCTGCCCCCGTTCCTCTCCTCCCTCTCTCTCCTCCCATCCATTCTTTAATTTATTCGCTTATTTATGAACTATTAATTTATCCACTGAGAGAGAAATTAACAGTTGTGCAGTCAAGTGTTCGGGCTGCTGCCACGCTCACAATAGATGATCATCACCAAGGGACTGGCATGAGTCACACACACATGCTCACACATACAGAACCATACACTCACTCAAAAGGAAAGTAAGACAGGTGCTGCATATGAATTGGTACTAAAACTAAAACTGTCCATCAGTTCTGCGTAGAAAACAACAAACTTCCATTTAGTTTTAATTGTTACATCTAAGCCTGAGTACTCCCCACCATTATTCTGACAGTGTGAGAACACGAGGTGTGTAACAATTTTAATGTGGGGGAAATTAATTGAATAAACTGTTTATTCTACACTGATTTATTACATTCTGCTGACAATGTGTTCACTATCACACTTAAGGCAGAGTAGTGCAAAAAAAAATTGCTCTGCCAAGACTTCCTCTGAAAAAAAACAGGGAAACAGAGTAAAACACACAGCTTGGGGTCTTGTAACATTCACAACTATTAAATTAGCTAAATCCTTTTTATTGCCTTGAAAACTGAATATTTTCTGAAGCTATGAAAATACTTTTTTAATTAAACAGATTGAATTTTATAAATGGTCTAATGAGTCAGATCATTTTAGACTTGTAGTCCTACAGCAAAACTGCACATCCCTACAGGAATGGTGAGGAAACATTAAAGGGAGATTGAAAATACCATAAGGGCTACAATTGGTATGTAGGGAGCAAAAGGCCACTACTCATCAATAATTATAACATAGTATGAGTCCATATAGGAATATTAAAAGACCAAGTCTTTCACAGCTAAAGAGCTGCTATCCATCAACTTCGCGCTCCAGTCTACACCCACATGCTTCGCTTCAAGTTCCCACGCCCACACTATCCCAGCATGCTACATGTTTAACCAGTCAGTCATCCAGACGGTCAGTCAGTAATTCAGTCAGTCAATTAGGCGAGGCAGTCCATCAGGCATTCAGCGTGGGTGGGGAATAAAACTGACGCGCAGACAGGTCGGCCAGCCCCGTTGGGGCAGCGGAACACGACCTGACCCATGCCGCCTCATTAGTAGGTTAACTGGCACGTGTGGGCGGCCAATGACTGTGTTTATGTGTGTATGCGTGTGTAGGAAGGTAGAGTGGACGGGTGGAGCTGCAAGTGAGTGACAGCGGCGTGGGCGGCGGGCTGTGTTTCGGTGGCCGGACAGCACCCCAGGGAAGGTGACAGTGTGTGTGTCTGTGTGAAACTGAGTGTGTAGTCTGCAGTGGTGTCTACAAGGTTCTCAGTGAAAAGCGCCCGTGGGTGGACAGGCTGTTTGTCGAACACTCTGTTTCCATTTAGCAGGACAAGCGGACCACACGCTGCACCAAAATGACTACTAGGACCTGAGTGCTGACCCCCCTGTGACATGCCTGGACCTGAGGTTGGCTTCAGTTGGAATGAATTTGCACCCTTCAGTCTGATTCTGAAGCCTGTGTATATTCAAAAGCCTTGGTTGCTTTGGTTAGAATTGTTGTGAAAAACAGTCCTCAGAAATGTAATATTCCCAAAATAATTACCGGTTTCATTAATTATCGGGTTTGGCTTTGCACAAAGTTTTTCCCCTTGGCTTATAATGTGGGATCTTTTACGAAAGACAGATTCTTTACCACTGGGCTAACAGTGCTTAAATTTTACACCTTAGAGGTGTAGACAGCAAGACATTAGGTAAATGTTTAATCTAATTGAGACACATTTTAGCCTGCCAGACACTACAGCTATGTCTCACTTCAGGGGTCGCATCCTTCGAAGGCTGCATTTGAATGCGTCACAACAGCGTGACAAGGCTGTCCCATTCCCATTAAGGCTCCTTCAAATGCGGCAGAGAAATGCAGCGTTCTTTTCCTGAATTTGAAGGATCCAACGCTTGTATCCTTTGCGGCCCAACCTACCCCAAGATTCATTGCGCGCGAGAGAATATGGCGTCCCCAAACGTACCGTCAACAGTGGCCGAGCAGGATTACACTTTTAAATGTAAGTATTGGGTTTCAACTCACTCGAACAGCTAACAATACAAATGTAAAAAAACCAAGGGGCCTTAAAAACCTCAACTGCAGCTATCAAGGTTGCTAGGCAACAGGAGCGGCACTTCATGATGCTGGTGACGCAAGTAGGAAATCCTTTGTAGACCAGACTGTCTCATTTAACACTCGGTTCGGCCTTCGCAGTCTATGTAGGCAGCGCCTTCATAGAAGGATGCAAACCCTGAATTGAGACACAGCTTATATTGCACTTAGCATTTCAAAACTTTTACAATAACACATTTCCTGTCACAAAACAGGATGTTGCTATTCATCAGCCTCACTGTCACTCAACCTTGAGTTTGTTTTGAAGAGCAAAAAGAAGGATAAAAGGTGCTAACGGCCCTGCAGCCTTTGATTCTGACATTCTGACAGGTTAAGTCACTGTTGAGCTAAAGATATGCAGGTAGAACAGTGGAAGCAGAATCAAGTTTTATATCATTTGAAAGAAAAACAAAATATATATAGTTCCTGATGTGTGCCTTAAAGCAGTCTTGTCAAAATTGACCTGGTGACACACAACTTAAATGTCAATTATTTATTGATTTTAAAATATTATACTTCAAACTGCCTCAAAATGATCCCTTGTGGGATAATTAAACACAAGCCTTTGTTGTGTTTATTCAAGTATAAGAATTGTTGCGTTTTTTTAAGTATTCAACATGTACAAAGATGCTGTTTTCATTATTTAATGTCTTTTATCCACTTTATAAAGCTGCAGGTGGTCGCCTAATGGTTCTTTTGTTCCAACCGTTCCAATTACTGGACCACATGGGAAAATTTGGATGATAAAATGCTCTAACCTCCCTCCACAATTAATGTCAAAGTGCCCTTGAGCACAGCGGTTAACCTAAAATTCAGTGCTAGGGGATAGAGATCGTGCTGGGTAGTGACATCATCCAGCCTGTGCGTGTATGCATGTGCGCACTGTTTTCCCAGTAGTTGACCTACAAGTCAAATATGTTTAACTTATCTTACCTTAAATGAGAATTGAAGGGGAAAAACAATCTGACTTCAGGATTATTGACATCGACCCACCTGCTAATATTGGTGTGCCGTTATTGGCGGGGATAACAAGGAACATGAACTAATTGGTACTCTCTCACACACACACACACACACACACACACACACACACACACCGGCACAAGACAGATGGACCAAGCAGACACATAATATCTCATCCGCATAAACACACACACACACACAAACATAAGCCCCCTCCAGCGTCCTAGATAGGCTGGGCCACACTGGACCTGTCCACACTTTGATAGTTGACGGCTTGGCCTAAATGAACTGCTGCAGAGCTTTGTGCATGTGTGTGTGTTTGACTATGTGTGTGTGTATGTGTGTGCAAAGCTGTAGGGGGCTACCCAAGTCAGTTATTGATCCACAGGGCCCCTTAAGACCACTAATCAAATGAGGCGGACGCTGAGGGGACACAAGAGGCACTTGAAAGTTTCTCAAGTTTCTTAGACTTGTACACCACCCACACATACACAGCACAGAGTCTGTCAATCTGTTGTTCAGTTTGCTTCTGTGTGTGTGTGTATGTGTGTGCCTACATGTACCCCAACAACCTCCCCTTCTGTCTGGGCCATCCATCAGTACCAGTGACTGATGGGTTAACTCCAGCAGGTCCAGCTCCACAGATGGACTTTTCCCTGCAGCTGAATCCCATAGGGAGAGGCCTTCACTGGGCCAGGCCTCTCAGCGAGGCTGGGTGTCTGGACAGAAGCCCTGGAGCTTTGGGAGGGGGGGGTGACAGAGAGAAGGATCAATGGTAGACTTTAAGGATCTCAGGCTTAAAAGAATAGATTTGATGTGTGATTCTTTGTGTATATGGGGGATGGTTGATGATGGATGGTAATATGATATGAATGGAAGGGTAGGATGGATAGATAGATCACTACAATATTGACAGCAAATCTCTGAGTCAAGAACATGAAAATGATTGCTACTTTAAACGCAGTAATGCATGAGTGTGGTGACGAAGGAAATAATGAACAATACCAGCTAAATACAAAGACGCCTCAGGGTCAAATTTAGCTCATGACTCAGTTCCATGTCTTTCCATTTCATCAACCTCTCGGATGCAGAATAAAAAAGAAAAGATTTACAATCATCTTCAGAAAGAATGGCAAATTGCAGCCATTTGGAAAGTACTACCCCAGTGTGTTGCAATATGCCAGGGTGCAGACCAACAATACAGCACAATCACTGTTCCCACATCTGTTGCCAGGGTTAATCAATGACTATACAGTGACAGCGAATAGACTGCTGATTCCATATGCCCGGCAAAGAATAGACAATCATTGACTAATCAGAACTTGATAGAAGCTACATAGGGTGGAGAACAGCTGCTGTGCCCAGTGAGCCCAACTGTAATCACATTATGTATTATTGATCTGCTAAACTGTGGATTATGGGTTCAGATATTTCTACTGGCAATGAGAAGAGTCACAATTTTCAAGGTCATTGTCGCAGTGATGGGACTGAACCAGCCACCTTTGGGATTATTATCAATCCTCAGTTACATCTGTGATCTGAAAATATTTTTAAAAAACAGCTACATACATTTCTGTCTGGCATCATGAAGGAGGCCAGTTCTAATAACTTCATAACTTTCCTCTCAAACACCATATATTGTGACAAAAACACATGCACCAAGTTTACACACACACACACACACACACAAAGATAGACTCATCCATTTGGATATTAGAGGTGGTGCTTCAGGCATTAGAAGTGTAGCTGCAAGCTGTCCACACTGCACTGCAGAGATATTGATGTCTTAATACAATAAAAAGCAAAATAAACATTATTATCCTGATCATTAGAATTATCTTCAGCCCAGAGGCTCAAACTGAATTATTCATAAAGTGCTTAATTAAATGGGTAGACTAGGCTGTGTGTGTGTGTGTGTGTGTGTATGTGCGTGTATGTGTGTGTGTCTCTGTTGCCCAATGTCTTTTGGACAGTAACATTAAATGAGAGTAAATATTCAATCATTCTGGAGGGACTTAGAAAGAAAGAGCTGATGCTGTGACAGAGACAGAAGGGGGAAGGAGGGAGAAAGAAAGAGAGAGGGGGAATGGATTACACACGCATCCTCGTTCACCCTTCACTGTGGTCCCTGTTGAGGAAAAGGAAGACAGCCGTTTAACGTTTCAGAGCGACAGGGCTTTTTTTATACACTTCTTTCATTTAACTGCTGGCACAATAAGCAACCAGTGACTGCACTCCACAGCACTACTCATAAGGCCATAACACACACACACACACACACACACACACACACACACACAAGTGTGTAACAAAGCTCAATGCGATGCCTCTAATGCAGTCAATAGTGAAGTCAAGGCCACAGTAGTTAAATGGCGGCATAGTAGACAGTTATTACTTCTCCTTCACTGTGATTACTGTATCAACCACTGAATGAAAGCACTTCCTTTGGTCGTGCCACTGATATTACTGTTGGAAATGTAGATGGAGTCATAGTGCAGATACACAGACACATGCATACAGTATGCACACACACTGATTACACACACACACACGCACAAATAGAGAACTTTTCAATGCACACATGCACAAAGTACACTCACGCACATCTACTGTATGATATTTGCATATGTTCATACACTCAGTGACATGACCACATACATATTTACACAAATGCAGTATGCACACATGACCAGTCACCTCTGTATGCACAAACATACTTGCATACATTTTTGTTTTTACTTTGAACACACAATTGCACATGCACACATATGAGATCTCCAACACAATTGAAAGGTCCTTCTCTCTCTCTCTCTCACTCACTCACACTCACACACACTCACACACACGTTGGCGTTCTGTCAGCACTAACTCTGTTTCCGTCATCTTTTCCTCAGGCATTTGATGTAGGGCTGCTACACACACACACACACACACACACACAAAGCAATGAAGTGCTGATGTGCCAACAGGCGTAGTCTGGACACTGTGGTAATGTAACAGCCCATTCACTTTATTATGCATTAGTACCAGGGCTGCTTTTTCATTACACCCTAATGACATTTGGTAGGGTCCACTAATCAGCCTCGTGGGACCCCTGCTAACTCCCCAAACCTATTACACACATACATACACACAGTACGTTCAAGCATACATACATACTGTATTTCTGCACTGATAAATATATACTTAAAGATGTGCTGCATACAAGTGTCCTACAAGTGCAAATGTGTCCTTGTAGGCATACAGGGACGCACATGCACACACAAAGACAGAGCATGGATGCATTTATGGTGTTTATGCATTGTAAAACATATTGCTATTTCATACAAAAAGCAATTTCAAACTGTCCTCCTAAGTCTAAAGTGCACATACTGTATACAATGAACAGACCCACAAAGGGGAAGAGGAGGGTGGACTTGGCTGGGGCCCCTAACCTTGAGTCATTATCCAGGCCCTACCTACACCATGAAATGATACATTACAACTGCTTCATATGAGAAATGCCATGCCAACAGGATCTCAGAAAGGCTATGTTACTTTATGATCTGAGATTATGAGTAGGGAAAACAAAACATCCATGCTTAAATCTCACTATATACACTATATCAAATCCTAAAAACAGTGCACTGTATGACAGTGTGATCCCCAAACGTCGAGAGAGAGACAGAGAATGTTTGCGTGCCCTCGCGCGTGCCTTGTTTTATTTATTATCTTATCTATTTCCATATCCCTGGTATGTTCAGTTTTGTTAGTATGAAATATGTTATGTGCTTTGTTCTGATAATAAATGTTAAGTTTCAACAGTGTGTTTTTATTTTGATGATTTGATAATGATTATTATATGAGTAAAGATTTTCTATTCACATTTTGATCATTTTTGGGAAGTATTGGGCACATTGCCGCATCCCAGATTAGTCTGTGCTTAACTCCAGCCTGGCACACACATATACCCACAGATGAAGACCATATACAGACACATAAACTTACCCACAGGAAAGCAGTATTGAAGCACACATTCCAGCAGTTTACTTTGATGCTTCACTACACCGAAGATCTATTATCTTCACACAAGAGTGGGAGATAGAAAAGAAATAAGAAGATACCCAAGCACGCACACACACTCCTCTATTGTATATGCGTAGAGGCATCTGCTTATATGCAAACATGCACACAAACACACCCCCAAACACACAAGAAAGAAATACGTGGAGGGATTAGGTTAGTACTGTAGAGGGCGGGAGTGTTGCTTCCACTGAGTACTGAGTGATTAGGTTTAGAGTTTCAACCTTGGGGCAACAGTGGGCAGGGAACATTGGAGTATATGTTTGTGTGTGTGTGTGTGTGTTGCCAGAGGCCAGAAGTGTTATTGTACTGAGGCTGGGTGTATTGTTTCAACCCTGAAGTGTTTCTGTACACAGCGATCTGTTGACCCCTACCTGAAAGCTCTTAAAATTGTTTTCACCATCCAAAGCTTTGGTACGCTTTCCCATAATCATCTAGAGAGAATGCATCATTTTGAGGGCAATTTCACCAACAGAGAGGACCAAGGACAATCTTTTATTACACTTGTATTTCTCCTCTGCCCTCTTTATCATTAATTTTGTCTCCATTACTGATGCCCATGCCCACTGACACCAACATTAGCACACTATAATGTATTAGCTCTATTCTAGTCTCTTAACTTTGTTACCTTATCATTTATTTTAAACACTAGCTTTACTACCAATTACCTCTACCAGCTATTAACTTTATTACCTATTGTAGTAGTGTGGTGTTTAATACAAAGGCAGATAACCAACAGCATTTAGATGGTCATCATGAGGAAAAAACATTTTTTACTAATGACTGCTTTTTAAATCACCTTGCAGCTTTTTGAAATTGATGTGTATTATGAATTATGGGAAAGCCATAAAAATAATCTGTGTATCAGCCACAAAATGTGCCATTACTTTTTTTCTGTAAAAGATAATGGCAGTTGAACTACTGGCCTTATTGTTCAATGTTTTTAACAAAAATGTTTGCTTAAAAACATAGTTATAAATTCAGCTGTGTTTCAACGGGGCAGAGACAATGGCCACCCCAGAGTCAATATAATTGCTTTCTTTCCAATTTGCCCAGAATGCCCTTTCTTTTTTTACTCACATAGTGCTATAGAGCTAATCTAATATTAGCTCTGCTCAATGAAGGTAGATGACCTTTGAGTCAGGGTACTTTTAAGTCCGCCACGGCCCGATCAACTAATGGTGTATGTATAGTCTAAGCAAGCGGGCACAGACAGCTTCATTGGCTACTTAATGGTGGCTGTTTAATCGAATCCCCCCCCCCCCTTAATTCCTTGTGTCTTTTTTTATTGGCAGTGTTTCTCAAAGGGAAGAATCCACTCAGTGTGTGGAGAAGAAGGCGGAGGTGGGAACCAGATGTACACTGAGCGTGTGTGTTTGTGTATGTGTTTGTGTATGGGCCCCCATCTCTCAAAGGATAAGACATGGATAAGACAATGGTGTTTGCTGCTGGCACTAAAGGCTCATCATGGGCGGCCCCTCCTCAGCTGACACACACAAACACAAGCATGTACACGCAGAGAAACACACACTCCAGCTGGGACGGTACCCAGTGACAGGCACTAGGTCTCAACAGATGCCCAGGTGGCGCAGGAAACCCTGGAGCTATGCCCAGACTGGCATAGGAGAGACTGCCTACACACTTAAAAGAAATGCGCACATATGCAGTTGCAGTGGCTTAGAACACACCTATAAAGCTCATGAACCCGTGGACTGACACACACACAAAAGCACACCCTTGCTCACTCCCCACCTTCTCACAATTAACACTGCTCCTATAGCTCGAGGCACAAAGGAAATGAGGTTTTGGTTTTGTAACTGTGTGTGTGAGAGGGGGAGAGAGAGTTGTAAGAGGTAGAAGGATTAAGGAGGAGGTGGGTGGAAGGTTATGGTTGCCGAAGGAAATATAATGTGTGGCATGGAACTATGTACTCAGGGTACGGTAATGACTGTGCACGAGAGGTTGTGTGTGTCGGTGTATATGTGCGCCCGGATGTGTGCATTCCCGTGTGTGTGCATACGTGCGCCCACATTAAGTCGTTCCCACCCATTCCCTCTCTAAGTATCATGTTCAGAGGCTGCAGTTCATTCCTGTCTGTCTGATTGTGTTGTTGTGCAGTCATGGCTAATTACCTTGATAGTCTGTTGACAGCGCTGAGACAATTAAACAGCCAAATGGAAAACAGGAGGGGGGAACTTGTCTGAAATGTCCTCTCTGAGAGTTGAACTAAAGACTGATTCATCTCCAACATGTGTTTATAATAGGAAATCGTTTACAGGCAAAAGGGATGGAGTTTGTTTAGCAAATTGTAGGATGCCTGCTCCGATGTTAGCTTCAGAGTCAAAGCGATTATGGTTTTGTTTGTCGTGCTGTTTGTCTTACATCTCATTGTATACATCTCAAGCTTGCAGGAGAACAATTTATTCAACATTATCACAAACTCCTGCACAATCTAGTGTTATCCAATACATTATACCCTGTATAATTGACCACCAGATGAGTAGATACAGGCTAGTATAAGACAAGCTACAACTTGTTTAGGTAGGTTCACAGCATCCAGTTTGCCTTAAGGGGACTTTTAACATACAAAAGAATATGTCAAAAGAACCTAAATGAAGTCAAAAACCTGTTTGTTTTATATGGACTAACAAGCACAAGCAATTCACTTTAGTATTCCAAGTATATATTTAGGAATTATTTTTGATGCTTTCATTAAAGTATGGAATTGTAGTATAATTAATGATATTTGAAAATTTTGACCCCTTTTTGTAGTCCCACTACTTAGCCTATTGCCCCCCCCCCCCCCCACATCATCAAGTCAAATTTTTTATTCAGTACTTTGGTTTATGACCAAATATTTGCAGTCAGCCTCAATTGAACTTCATGGTTAGTGCTAATTAGCAAATGTTAGCATGCTAACACACTAAACCAAGATAGTGAACATGTTAAACATTATACCTGCTAAACATCAGCATGTTAGCGTTGTCATTGTGCACCCGTTAGCATGCTGATGTTAGCATCTAGCTCAAAGCACCACTGTGCCCAAGTACAGCCTCACAGAGCCACTAGCATGGCTGTAGACTCAGTCTTGTAAATTGTTGCCTGGTCTTTATATCTGCAAAAACTCAACACACCTCTGCTCCTTTTCAGACAATCATTTGAGAACTTTTTGAAAGAAGGTAGTCAATTGCGAGTGATCATAGTGTCATACTGTATATACTGGCATATACAGTATATAAGACAGGTCTGTCCAAATGAAATTTGCATAAACCCGATGAGGGAATTAGGGGGGTTAGGGGTTAGTGTCGCTTGGAGGCAGGGGGGCGGGCTGAGAAGAGGTTTAAAGATGCATTATGGGATTTCTAACAATGATTTTTGAGGCATTTCTCCTAAGATAGCATGCATTTGATACAGATGGGGAAAACTAAGAGAGGGGATGACATTCAACAAAGGTTGTGAGCAGAATTTAAACATCAGCTGTAAATGGTACTACTTGTGTCGGCTTAACCACCACTTCACCCTCGGGATTAAATAAATTGTGGGTATGTAGCCTACACAAAAGTTCTCCAAGGCTAATGGTTGCCTATGGAAAAACAATCTCGTCACTGCTTACTTCTCCCAGCATTATACAACATCCAGATTGATTTTTGCTCCAGCGTTTCAGAAGAATACAAATATTCTCAAACAAGTCACAGCTTCAAAATGCATTTCAACCTCTAAGCGCTGCGATGTGTGATCAGTCTTTGTGTCGAGAGCTCAGTCAACCCACGTTTGTAACTCGAGAATACACGAGAAGGGCCGGCAGCAGGGCAAGCTTGGCACCAGAGTTGTCGCTGTAGACTGATTCCAGATTGGTTCTTTAGGGGTTGTGGTGGGTGAGGGTGTGGGTGGGGGTACAGTTGGCAGGGTTATTCACACACTTAGGGCCAGGCCTGGGGGTGTGTGTGCATGTGTGTGTGTCTGGCTCCTGGTGTGTGTTGGCAGGATGTGTGCTGGCAGCACCCCTGTCTGACACCACTACAGTTCCCCTCTGTATATCCTTTGCACCCACTGCTCTCCTGCTCCGCAACCTGCCCTCCCTCCTCCTCCTCTCTTCCGGGGAGGAGGCCTGGGTGCCCTTCTTCCCACTTTTCATCTCCTTCTCCCTTTCTTCCTCCCCCTCCACCTCCATTGTCTGTCCATATCATATTTCCCATCATCTCTAAACCCAATTCTGCATTTATGAGTTTCGAAGGCCAGTACTGATATTTTGAGACTAAAGATCATTGGTCATTGTCCAATATTTTGTGTGGTTATAACCGGCATTTAAATGAAAAATTAATTCACAAAAAATATAACTGAACGATAAAATAATGAAACATCGTCTGCACAGAAAATAAAACTTTATTGCAGGTTTTACAGGCTGTTTTCAGGCAGCTTTGGTCAGAGAGGAACTGCCATCATATGGCAGTGGATACCAATATATGATATGTAATAAAAAAAAGCAATAACTGCCCGATGTAACAGCAGATCATATATCTGCCTAACTATAACCACGTTCGCACAACAGACCCATCCTCCCTGTCTTTGTTTCTGTTTGGGAGCTATGCCAGTGCACCAAAAAGTTTCCATGAAACATCCATGAAGCCAAATTTCCTTTCGACTGGAACAGATTTTCTATTAATATTGCAAGTTTCCACATCAAGGAAAACTTAATATCTCCAAAACTAAGAAAAACAAGCACAGTTTTCAGATTAAAAACCTTGTGTTTTTTGTGTATTTAATGAACAGGTTTTTTTTGTTTTTTTTAACAATTCAATAAGCGTGCAGAATTAAAAGTAAAAAAAAAAAAAAAAAAAAAATTCACCAGAAGGGGAGATGCACAGTCTTTACAAGGCAACAGCTAGTTCTTCCTTCCCCCATTAGCCCTCTCTTGCCTCTGACGTCTTTGTTCCCTCTCTGTTCCTCATCTGTTCTACATTCAGGACAGTAGTCAGCCTGCTTCCCTGACCATTTTCTTTATTTACCATAGGAAGCCTGAGACGGCTCCAGTTTTAAGAAGACAGCGGGCACAGGGTTCTGGATAGATCAGCCCCAAGTACAAGTACATTTTGTTCCTGAGGTCTGTGTGCTTGTGTGAGTGTGTGTGTTGTGTTGTAAGGGGGGGGGG
>LKNJ01000930.1:54718-96992 GCA_002120245.1 Maccullochella peelii
TACACCCCCCCCCAAAATCCAACCTCCCCCTCCCTCAAGACACCCCCACCCTCGTCTCCTCCCTCTGTGCCTCTCTGTGGCAGATGGGCACTGTGTGTGACAGCAGGGTCATTGGGTCACATCCACATGGGGTAGGGCTCTCCTTTTGTGTGTGTGTGTATGTGTGTGCGTGTGTGTAATTTGACCTTTTGCATGCACACATGTATTGGTGTGTTATTTCTCGTATGTGTATGTGCTAAGGTACATGTTTGTGTGTGTGTATGCACAATAACAGATTTTAGTGCTACTTCCTGCTTTTTAACGTGTTTGTTTTTGTGTGTGTGTTGTTTCATATATTTGAGTGTGTCACTATCTGTGGTGGCTATTATGAGTGTGCATATCTCCAACTGTGTGTGTGTGCGTGTGTGTAAAGGGGTATCCAGTGCAACCATATACAAGGGAATTGGGGAGGGAATGGTTTGTAACCCCGAAATGGTTTGTAACCTTAAGCAGCCTCTTTTGGCCTCACCACGCACAGAAGCTCTCTCTCACACACACACACACACACACACACACACACACACACACACACACACACACACACACGCCTCCAGTTGCAGACATGATATGCGTGACTGTGTCTGTGTGGCACAGTCACGCATGTTTTCATGAGTGTCTGAGCATGTATGGGTCTGAGAGTGTGTATGGGTGAAAGAGACAGACTGCATGAATGAGAGTATTTATATGCGTGAGTGTGTGTGTGAGTGCCATTGTGTGTGTGAGACAGAAGCCTGAGGGCATGCTCATCAGCGAGAGAGACAGATTTGCATAATGAAATTCCCTCTATCGCACCACCGCAGAGGACAAAATAAAACAAGACCCTTAACAAACCCTTTAAACACCTAGGTGAATACAACAAAAGTACACACACACACACACACTCACTCTTATCCTTTAGACCTTTGACTGTACCTCAAGCCTTGTGAGAGGTTTTGAAAGTTTGTTACTATAGGTAGCATTGCTCGTGTGTCCTTTCTCTTCTGCGTGACTCTTGTTTTGCTCAATGTGACAACAACAACGCTATTCTGCTTTGCAATTGTTCTCCTCTCCAGAACTGTATGTGACTAGCCTTTGTGGTTTGTGTGTGTGTGTGTGTGTGCGCGCGTGTGCGCGCGCGCGTTTGATTCTTTTATAGCCCAGACAGACATGTGGAATCAGGATCACATCCAACCTTTCGTGGCTAGATTTGTCTGAGAAAAAAAAAATCTCATCACTTTGACCCGGTCATTCAGAATCTGCTCTCGATTGAGCATCATGTGAATGCCCCAGTCATGTCTGTCTGTCTGTCTGTCTGTCTGTCTGTGGGTGAGCAAGGGAGACTAAGTCTGTGCTTTTGTGCACCACAGTGCTATCAGTGTATCTGTCATGTGAGATGATAAAGGCAACCTGGGACCTTCACATGTGCATGCCTGGCAGACAGTTAATCTCCCATCACCACTGTCCTCTGCCTGCCTGCCTGAATGTAATGAAGTGCACGCTTCAACTGCTGAGAGAGGGAGACAGAGAGAGTAAGGGGGAAAGGGTGGTTGAGGTGGTGGTAGGGGGGAGTAACTGGTCGATAGAGGAGGGGAGGCGAGGGCACAGAAGGAGGCTAAGTGAAGGAAGAAAAAGAGAAGGAGAGAGAGTGATGAGTTGTTTTGGACAAGCATAATTTTTCCTCCAAAGGACACTGGCAGCTGTTGTGTGCAATGGTGAGGGGTGAGGAGGAGGGGAGGGGAGGGGAGGGAAGGACAGGCGAAAGAGAGGAGAAGAGAGAATGGGGGAGATGGGGATGCTGTGAATGCATCGGAGAGGAATAGCATACTTTGGTGAATATGGAGAAAAACTAAAGGGAATAGGAGTGTGTGTGTGTGTGTGCAGAAGGGGGAAGGGGGGGCTGTCAGATCTATACAGAGACCACCTGTTTCATCAGAGGAAAAAACAAAAACATAGATCGAGCATGTCGGCAAACAAGGACAGAAGCAGCAGAGGATTTCACAGGTCTTAAGGATGTTATTCCTCTCCGTGCTTAGACACTATAAGACAGCATTTAACTACTGCTGGCAGCAGCTCTGTTGAATGAGGCCTTCCACACAAGCTCAGCTGGCATTTTCCAGCTCCTAAAACAGTTTTCCAAAAAACGCTCTCCACAGTGGATAAATTCACATTGTAGTGTGGAGGGAGGAAACGTTTTGAAACCACTGATGTATAATAGCTGTAAACTTTCACAGAAATTATTAGGTACATCTGTGTAGCAACCACATTACACCAGGTTTCTGTCACTTCCAACTCCCTCCATGATCGCTCATATTGTATGTTAATAAAGCTAATCACAAGGTCTCAATGCGGCAACCCAGCAACCACTATTAGGCTATATTCAGACAGAATCAGGCGCTGTGGCGAAAACGTAGATTTTCCCATTCATTTGAATGGGGGTACTGTGTTCAGGCAGGGGGTGCTGCAAAACAGCGCAGCGGCCTGCGGTGAAAAGTTAAAACAGAATTAACTTTTGGAGAAATGCAACCCGATGTCACGTGCAGCGGCCAATCACCGGCAATCAGACCGGCTGACGCCCAGGTTAAGAAGAACTTTGTTTACCATGTAGCATTGTAGCATTAGCTGTTTACTGAGCAACTGTGAAGATGAAAGAGAGACTGACTGACCACCGCTGTGTGATGACTGTATAGTCATCAGCTGTTCAACCCTGCCACGAGGGAGCACAAAGACGTTGATCGCCGTGCAGTTGTTTGGCTTGTATCACTCTTCAAGCTGGGATTGCTGGTATGGGACACTCCCACACCGCTGCACAACCCTGCGTTGAATCGCCGCAACTCCTGATTCTGTCTGAAAGCGACCTTAGGCTGAGTTCAAATCTACATTAGCCTTACGTGGAAAAAATTCACCCCCCTCATTTATTTGAATTCACGCAGCAGGGATGCCAATGCAGGGGGCTTGGTAAAAAAGTTAAAACTGACCCAACCTTTGCCACAATGTCATCTTGCAAGGCAGCCAATCAAACACATGATAGCGCACATTCCTGATCGATTACTTTGCAATGTGAACGTGAAACAACGAATCCCCAGTCGTATTCTTTAAACACACGGCTTATTTCAGTCTGAATGCCCACTTAGTCTTGGTTAACATGTAGTATTTAGGATGAAATAATCTTATACTCATCTAATGTCAAAATACAAAAGATGTGACAATGAGAAAGCATCTGTCGTGTGTTCTGTTCTACTGAAACAGAAATTGGTGATTACAGTCAGAGGTGTCAGAATGAAGGCATGCTAGATTAAACTGTTTTTCTATTGTTGGGTTGTGAGGTGATTTTGGTGTAGTGGTCACAGCCAGAATTGCAGCTCATGTGACCCGCTTAGGCCCCAAAAAGGACTTTTTCCCCCATATACCATCATTACAAAAGAAATGAAAAACACTGACTACATTTTTCTGACCATTGCAAGCAGTCTAGAATTACTTGTGTTATCTCAATTTCAACCGTTAGATCGAATGAAAATTAAAAGTCTCTGAAAGCTGTATCATTATTTTCGTGCCATTCTTGTGTGCGTCAGTCAGCAGGAAGTCAGCTCGTTCAGAGTTGCTCTAAAGTGCTATAAGCCCAAAATTGCAGAAGCCTGATGAACTGGTTTAAGTGTGCAACTCTTACTGAAATTAATAGGGACCCACATTGGAACAGGGTATCCAGTTCTCTTAATGCATCTATGGTTTTAATGTGAATGGCGAGCTTTTATAAAATATGTGATAATGCTGTGGAACTTCATCTCACATATTAAGTATTTTTAGATTTTTTAAGGCCTGGTCCTTTATATCTCTGAAAGTATGTACAGTATGTGTCACTTGACAATACATTCTGAATGTGTAAAATGTATGCTTGTGTGTGCCTTGTATGTAATTTGCTCAAAAAACTGTGTGTGCATAATGTGCCTGCTAACATGGTAGCATGTGTTCACTTTACCACTATGTGTTTAGTGTGTGCACACATGTACGTGTATATACAGCATTTGCAGGAGTGTCTATATAATTATGTAACTACTTTGTACTTAAGTGTCTGTGTAATGTGTTCATGTTTTTGCATAATTTATTTGATAGCACAACAGAATAATATTCCCTTGCTTCAGCTATGTAGTATGTACAGTGTGTGTCTGTATGTGTACTTGTCTTGCTTGTGAGCTTAGTGTTTAAGTATGCATAAGTACTTTGTGCAGGTGTGTGTGTATAAGTGTGCTTAATGCGTTTGTGTTGGTGCATAATCTGCTGTATGTATGACTGTATGCATGTACATGTGCAATTCAGGCATGTGCATTACTGCATGTGTGTGTTCACAGGACATAGAGTATGTGTGAAATTCCATGTTTTTACAGAATCAAAGTCATACATGTATGTACTGTGTGTGTGTATAATAAACTGTGCCTTTGGAGATGCTCTATTTCAGTGGTTTTAGAGACATTTAGCGACACTGGAGTGTTTTTTGACCCCTGTCCATCTCATCCCATCACCGCTGCCCCCATCCCAGAGATAAAAACCCTACCCAGCAGTGATAAAAACCCTACCCAGCAGTCAAACTTCTTAACCTGCACCACTTCACAAAACTCTTCTCCTGCCATTACCAACCACTTACCACGCCTCACACACTAGCTTGAAAATCAATACTTATACTGTGTGTGTGTGTGTGTGTGTGTGTGTGTGTGTGTGTGTGTGTGGGGTGGGGGCTTGCTGTCCCCCCAGTTTGCTTTCAAAGCAAAACACCCTATCATTGAGCCCCCCTTCCACACACACGCCTTCAAAGTCTCCACTCAACTACCAACACCCCCACTCTCTTCCACCCCTGCAACTGTTCAAACACTCGCACACATTCACGCACCCTCGCACCCGCATCTTTGAAACAAAGCACGACGAACACCTTTGTCTGCAGCCAGCTGCACGGTGTGTAGTCTGAAATGTGTGTAGTTTGAACGCAGGGCACGCACACACACGACAACACACACACACACACTTAATACGCACAGATAAACTTAATGAGGACTTGGTGAATGTAAAGCGCTAACCATACTGATGTCATTGGTACAGTGAGGAGCAGGGCCCCTTTGGTATGCTGGCCACACACACACACACACACGTCCCGATACTGGGCCTTGTGTTCTGTTTCCTTTGGCAACGGAAGTTCAGTATTTAAGAGTGCTGCTAGACAAAACAAATACCCTTCTGCACTCCTCTGTCTCTCCCATCATTCTCCCTCTAGTTCTCACCCCCCCTCACCCCATCTTCCTTATGTCTCTCTCTATCTCATCTTCCTTTCTCCTCCATAGTCCTCTCAACTAGTTTCAATCTCCATCATTTGTCTTCCTCCCTTTCTTTTCCTTCCTCTCTTTCTTATGCCCTCTCTCTGCCCGGTTCGCACACTAACACGGCTCAGTGCCTCCCTAGACACACACCATTCTCCATGCTTATTGTTCCCCCTGACAGCTTTTGTAGTAGGGAGAAAAAGCTCCTCCTCCCTTCTCCCTCCATCTCCCAAATTCACCAAGTCTCCCCCTCACCCCTCTGCTCCCCTTTACCATCAGCCCTCATGACCACTGGTCCACACACACACACAGGCGCACACACACATTCCACAAGCATAAAGGTCAAAGGGTGCAGCTGCCTCAATAAAGAGATGGGGGAGGGAGAAGGGGGGAGAGATGGAGAGGGAGGTGGGTGACTCATTCACTTTCCTCCCTTTCTGCAGTGGGCAGAAAGAGAGTTAGAGCATCAGGGTTGGGGGGTATTTTGGGGGGGTTAGTGGGGGTTTGAGGACGGAGGGGTGGCTGGCTCGTTTTTTGGCTTGTCTTGCAGCGTTTGTAATAGCGGCTGTTGTACCTCTTTCTCACACTCTGTTTACTCTCTTTGGCTGCAGCAGATGTAAACACAAACGGTCGGTTACAGCTATTTACCAGAAAGGATCCTTGGCCGTGTCTTCTTTGTATTTATGACGACCAACATGCTGGATCTGCTGTTGGCTAATGGACAAAACCCTCCACGCCTGGGTGTGTTTTAGAGTTGGACTGATTTGCGGGGCTGATATTGGCCTTTTTGTGAAATATCAGATAGCAGCCAGTCATGTTATCCATCTCCGATATGATGAAGATTTCTATCTGACCTCAACTGCCTGTCAGCCGTCTGTAAAACCTGCAATTTCTATGTTGGTGTAACTCAGATATTTACCTATAGCGATATTATCTATGACAGATCATTAGTTCATTAGATTTGCAATAAATGGATGGTTGGATTATGTTTAACATGGAGAGAGAAGCAGATTTGAATTTGGAGGATTGGGTAGCCACTCGAACAGGGTCAGGAGCTTCACGGAGACACACCACATAACTTAACCATAGGCCTTTATCAGGGAAGACATTTTGACATGTCACAATAGGAAAAGCCCAAGTGTAAATAATACAATTAATCATGGCTGGATTTCATTTAGCTGCTTCAGTTTCAGGTTCCTGGTATTGTGCATGCTGGCTCACTGTCACAGTGTCATGGCTTACTAGGACACTTGAACGCAACAGAGCCATCGTAAATGTTATTAGTAACACCTGTGCTTTTCCTACTGTGACAAGTCAAAATGTCTGCCATGAAAAAGGCCCTATTGCACTACTGTTCCATTCATGTTCAGTATGCGCCCCTCTCCTGTCCCCTCCTTGTTGTGTCCGTGTGTCATTTGTAAGGTTTTGTACTATTTTGAATTAAACTCTTAAACAGTAAAGTTTTAGATTGAATGGTGTTTCAAAGATGTTAAAACCGTGATAAGGACACAGTTTTTAAGCTAACAGCATAAATGAAAATTTTAAGCATAAATTACCCAGATGTTAAGATACATGATACTAAGAATATTCATATCAACATTGGTATTCACACCTCAAACAACCACAACTGTAACCGACTGTGTTCTTACTGTATGTGGCCACATAACCGAGCTTTCTTGCAGGTTACTGTTACATGGCAGAAATTTGAAAACACAGTGAAAACCTTCCACCTACAGCCCTCAGCCTCAATGGCAGGCCATACAGTTGCAAGACTGACAGAATGTGTGTGTGTGAGTGTGTCCGGTTTCCCTGAGTTGGGGGACTGGCTTACCGGTAGATGCAGGACTGGACTCTGCGCCACAAGACTGGTGGTGATAGTGGCTGTTCTGCCTAGTAGGGCTCTTCTGCCTTTAGCCAGCCTGCTCTTCTCTTGATGTAAGGTGTTCAGATTTTGTTTAATGGGTAAAAGAGTAGATGGCAAAGTCTTTAAATTGTTACACAATCCAAAACAACAAATCAAACTGTCACCCTTACAGGGATCCTCTCAGTGTGGTCACATCTCCAGTGCTCTCCTGGCATCTCCCAGGTGTGTCACATCAGTGGCTAATTACAAGTCAGACTCGTTCCCCCAATTTGTGACATCAGTTTTGACCTCCCAGTCTCTTCCTTCACATGCCCTGCTCAACCAAACTAAAAGCCTTATTGTAACTTTAAAGTAATATTAAAAAGGAAAAGGTAAGTAATCTCTTGGTAATGCTTAAGTGCAGTATTTGTCACAAAAGTCACTGTAATATTGCTACAGGGACAGATAGTGTGTCTGTGGTGGTTTGAAAATGACACATTAACCTTTTAAAAACTGTCACTCACACACAATGATTTATATCTTTAATATTAAAAACACAATGGGATGCCACTGAAGGCAAAAAAACCATTTGACTCCATATCTTTTAAAACACCTAACTGTGGATCACAGTAGTTGTCCAAGGACTGCAAGTTTTAAAATCAGGGAATGAGCTAGAGAACTGTGAAGAGAGAAAGACTGACACTTTGAATAAAATTTTCCTCTCACGCACTGCTACTACCTGCAAAAGCTAATGGGAGGCTGCCACAGCACAAGTGGTGTGAAATCCTTCTTGATGGATTGAAAAGTGTCTTTAGGGATCCAAAAGCTCGCCTTCTTGAGCATCTCAAAGGGTGTGGTGCTAACCAGGATGACTTTGGCATGATCACATTTAGACTTGACTGAGTGAAAATTAAATCAGATTTCCTTTGAACAGGATTTGCTTTGAACTCTGCCCGGGCATCGTTTAGAGAAAGGTCTCATGACACAATTTGATCGTGGAAATGTGTGCAGGTAGAAATCCGCTTCCCTGTGGTTAGTCCTAAACTTTGAACTCAACATGAAAAACTTCCCAGCTCTTCATGCAACCGCTCATCTTGTTATGCACACACTTCCTCGCGGCAATGATGATGCATTAAAGACTTGAAATAGGTGTGACATGCACCAATTGGTATGATGAAAACCGTTCTGTATCTTGCATGTTGCACACTTCTTTGCAAAACAGAACAAGTCTTTCACTGTTAATTAGTTTGGCTTTACAGTACATAAAGTTCCAGCACATTCCCATCAAATTCCTGAGATACTTAAAATAAAATACAGTAACAAGAACAGATACAGCAGGTGATTTTGGGAAAGAAAATCTGTCTTTTCGTCCTCCTCTGCAGGAAGGTCAGAAGTCAGGTTCTGCTACAGAACAGTGAACCCAGCTGGTAGAGATTCACATCCAGAATCACCAAGAATGATTTGCGGGGGCTATCTGCATATTATTTTGCGCTTCAGTTGCTTGATCTATAAATGGAGATTTTTCCTCTCAGTCTTAGAAATGTATGCAAATCAAGTTGTGGCACAAACAAGCCCTAGAAGATGAGCACTGCTCATCCAACAAGCCCCCTTCATCACCAACTGCAAGAGCAAATAGCGTGCTTCAGCTGTTAAGACTAATCCAGCAAGTCTGGCACCCGTACACCCCAAAGCCCATACGTAACTGGAGCTTTTTCTGATCTGATTTGAGAACCTAAGATGGAAAACCCTTTCCAATGTTTCTTCAGCTATTTCTGATGTAGGTTTACAATGACAATAAGAGTGATTATGAATGGTCAAATTGCACAAGGGATTTTATGCCATATTTGTAGAAATCTGGGGAAGAAATATAGAAATATGGGGAAATGTTGCAGTGTTTAAGAATTGTTTTGATTGTCTCACCTATACTTTGAGGTGGAAAGTCATTCAGCACATTTTAAATAAGCACAGTTATCATTTTAAAGTCCAATATTTCCATAGCATGAGACTGTTTTAATCCACTACAATGCAAAGGGAAATGTTGTACTTTTTGCTCTACTGCATATATCTGACAGTGTATTTACCTGACAGAATACAGTTTTAATAAGTAAAACATACAATGAGCTTTTACAATATAATTACCTTGTTAGAGTGTAGTCAGCAGGACAGACAGAACTGTGTTGGCCTCAAAGGAATTTTCATTTTAATAAAATATTTTCCAATAGTTTATGGTAATGCACAGTTAGTAATACACATGTTTATTTTTGTACATTAAATCTTTAACTGTGCTCAATATGCAGTGATTGTTTCATCATTACTTGACTGGCAGTGCCTTGGGCTTTGTGTCCCTTCACATCAATTTCCTCCTTTTAAAGAGTACAACAGCAGCGGTGTGTGGAGCTGTTAGACCAACCAGAAGCTAGAATACTTCTCACAGGTTTGTGCAATAGTCATGTAACACTGTGAAAGAAACCAGTCTTAACAATGGGTGCAAATACTTCTAACACTGCAAATACTTCTACACTTCTACATTGGTCATTTTGTGCATTTTCCTCCTTGCATAGGCTGTCTCCAGGCTCTATGCTCATGTGTCTTGCTCAAGGACACTTCAACAGGGTAGATGTGAACAAAGAACCCATAATCCTTCAGATGTGGGACTCTTTAACCACAAGACCACCCTGACACCAGGAACACAGCTTCTTTGTAGACAGCATATTCCTTCAATTTCACAATGAACTTGAAGTCTAAGAAGATTTTTTTTAAATATATGAGGTCCCTGGTAAACTGGCAGATGAAACAATAGAAGGGTGTTTTGGAAGTAAACTTCAATCATGACACACCCGCACACCAGTACATAGGGGTTTGTTTTGCTGGGTTAGATTGGAATTTCTCTGAGAATGTGGTTTATGTAAAGTCTGCTTGGGTTTGTTTATCTGCTCTGGGTGTCTGTGTGTGAGTGTGGAATGTATTTGTGCACAATATCCTGTTGTGCTGGATTGGTGTATTTTTCTTATGTGTGTGAATGTGCGTGTAAGGGCGCTTTCACACCTAACCTGTTTGGTTATAATGAACCCTGGGGCGTTTGCCCATTTAGTGCGGTTTGTTTGGGCAGGTGTGAACACAGTAATCGGACTCGGATGCGGACCGAAACAACCGCACTGAGACCCTTGAGAGGAGGTGGTCTCAGTCCGGTTCCAAATTAATTCTGGAGCAGTTCATTTGTGGTGGGAACGTGATCCGACCTCGATCCGACTCAACTACCAGGTGTAGGCCTACTCCGCAAGTTTGAGCTAAACGGCTCCTGTAGCCAGATGAGCTTTGCATGCTGGGATGCAGCAGAGCACGCAAACTGTTTCTAGTAGCAGCAGATAGCCGGGGAATGAACCAGCAATGTTTCTCTCACAGAACTATGCACTAGTTCACAACACTGTAGTTACTTTCTTCTTCTTCTTTGGTTTTACTGGTGGACTACAAACCAACGTTAATGGTGCATGTCGCCACCTACTGTACCGGAGTGTCTAACATCCCCACAGACATCTGACGAATAAGTGGAGTGAACATTCTCACGTCGTTTGCAATGATGCGTTTAGGATTTTTCTCTGTGGGAAAAGAAATCGAGGGGAAAACGCTCCAAGTTTACAAACTCATCAACTGATTCGGACGAGAGCAAACAAACTATAGGTGTGAAAACGCCCTAAGAGAAAGGGACGCCTGGAAAAGGCCTTTCACAGTGTAATCTGTTACAATACCTGGATAAAAATGTAATCAGTGAGATAATCTACCAGTTTTAGGTATTATAACATGATTACTTTCACAGTTACCATTTGATGTCTCCACATGACAAACTAAAATGAATTAATCCCACGGCAAAACTACATGGTGAAGTGCTATCATCGTGCATAACTAGATAAAAAACAGTACTCTTATGTAAATTTAATAAATTCTAACTACTTAGCATTATATTTAGCATTTAGGCTAATTTACTGTACGTTAAACCCGGCATACCCCTTAGCAACTGCTACAACTGCACAATTTACAATAAATGGGGCAGATTAACTACTCAAAATTCATAGTCATTTTTGAAACAGTGGGTCCCTGATTTCACACAGAGGTAGACAAAGACTGTCGCTTTTGCTGAAATTACATCTGTTGCAGATTCTAGCTAGCAAATTAATGCTACCACTGTGAGTTATCTGAAAAGGCAGTCTGCGAGTGACTCGTTTTAAAGCGAGAACCATGTAAAAGGGTATTAAATATGCAATCGATGGAAACATAGGCTATTTGATATACTTCTATACTTGATAGAGCTGCATGTCCTAGGTAAAAAGTCAACATCCCCACCAGCTGATGATCCATGTGGAAGACACGTAAATAAAGGAGCAGCATTGTTCTCGTTTTGCAGGGTAGATCTAGTTAGCCCTAGTGTATTCCAGTATGATATGGAAAATGTAAGATCAGTCAGTTATTTCATTCTAACTTAATCCCTGTTCACTTAACTAACTATAGAAAAACACACTTGGACAAGCAACAAAGGTTAGATTTATGTATTTTCCCTATGAGAGAAAAGGCTTGTAGGATGAGGGCTAAACGATGGGTTTGCAAAGTTCCCCGAATCTAATAAAAAGCAGGACAGAGCTGCTAACGTCACCATAAACTCAGATGTAGTATAATGTCCAGGACCAGCTTCCACACAATGGGGGACCATGGGACAGTCTAGGCCTACTGTATGTTCCAATTCTGAATGTTTTTTTTTTCTAACTTACCCCACAAAATAATGTAATGTTAGCTAATGATGTGCTCATTGGCCTTGGAAATAACGTGTGTTACTACTATAGCTAAGCTAGTTAGCCGGATATGCTAATGTTTGCATCTTACGTTGGAGCAGACAAACACACAATTTAATCCATTCCTTACACTTTTGCTGTTGATTTAAAAGACAGCACTCTTCTAAGTCTATACCCAGAGTATCGCTCTTCCTGGAGACTCATGCAAACCACTTCAGTATGTGAAGAAATACAAAGCTTGACAGGCCTGCTGTGCCTATTTATGGTTGCTAAGCTATGATTGGACAATCATGGTTTGGGGGTAGGGGTAACGCAAACAGTCAATTTGATGTTATTACTCTCTGGAACAGAATATTATGCTGGTCTTATTCTTTAAAACTATATGCGAAGAGAGAATAAAAACTAAAAGCAGTGAGGAATAATGATGAGATCCTTCTAAAGCAGCTGAGGATCAAATTTAGAGGCAAAGCTTTTTAATTGAACACAACCTACTTTGTTTATTTCCTGTGGCCTCAGTTGTGTGTATGCATAATGGCGTGTGTGTGTGGGAGAGGGGGTGGGGGACATTGGGGGAGTTGTTTGCGTGACAAGCTGAGGCATTACAGAACTTTTGCTTGTCTCCTACAACGAGGGCTGCAGTTGCGCTTTCCACTCAGGAATATTAAGTTAATCAACTGAAATTAACGCTGTTATATCCTCAAGCCAAACACATAATGTGCAACGTCTCCCCCCCAACCCCCCCACTGTGCAACCAAGCTATTTTCTAACCGTTTTCCCATCCCTCCCTCTCTCTCTCCTTCGCTCTTACTCTCTTCATCAGCTCTGCATTTGCAGATCGCAGCTGCACTTGTCATCAGGCCTGTTATTAACTGTAACATTTTTCTCACTCTGAGATGGAGGGAAAGGTACAGAAAGTGAAAGATTCAGAGAGGTGGGGGGGGGGGGACAAAAGACAAGTGAGAGTCAGGTGGTGAAAGAGGAGAGAGATTGAGTTAGACAGAGAGTAGTGAATGGTGGAGGTGGGGGGGCAATGAGAGCAATCTTGAGGCACAGAGAAAAAGCTGCCAGCATCACTGTAAAATCATGGATTTTCTACTGATAATTCCTCCTCTGCTGAGGTTTAATTACTCTCTGCCACAGCTATCTGTCCGCCTCCAGGTCTGGCCACACACAGAAAGGCCTTTGCGTCCAATCAAATAGCTTGACCTTTTAACCCTTCATTTCTTCTCCAATCATGACATGACATTTCAGGTCTGTCAGGTGTGAGCCATCCCTGCACTGTGCGTCTCTCCTCCTCAGGGTGTTAAGGCGCTACACTACATTAATCACAGTGACATTGTAATCACAGCAGTTTTACCCTGTTTCAGTATGCAGATTCCTGGTTATATTTCTTTGATTTAAGAGCAGTGTCTCCCTCTCTCCCCACTTCTCCCTCACTCTCCTCTTATCCTTGACCTTCGCTCATTCCCATGGTAACTGCGTCTTACTTGAGGATTGTTTCGTTGGTAAGTCAAGTGGGCCAATCCTTGGGTTTTAAGTTGCACATCAGCGGCGAAGCCTTTCAAAATCTAATTTAGGGGATTATCTGTCTATTGATTTCACTTAAAACTGATTCTTTTCTCTTTCCATCCTTCTGCTGCTGTGATAAAGTATCAGGGAGGGAAGCGACGTGTGTGTTTCTGCGTGTGCGACGTATCAAGCTTTCCTTCCTCGACGGAGTTGAGGAGGAGGCTCAGCCGTCTCACTTGGCAAAGCACAGAGAGCACGCAAGAGTGTGCGCGTCCGTCTTTGTGTGCTTCTGCGCGTGTCATTTCCAACTTTTGGCGCCTATCTGCATCTGTCTGTGTGTGTCTGTCTGTGCGGCACACAGACACGGCTATCATCCTCCATGGCATTAATATTCATCTGTGTGTGCATTGAGCAGAACAGATTAGCAGGAGTAATGATGAGCATGTAATGATAAGGGGACCACAGCAGTCCCGATAGTCTAAACAGGCCTCCTTTAAACCCAACTGGAAAGAAGCAAGCAAACTCATTACGGCTTAACAGCCATTAGATTAGCATTAGTTCCTCTTTGAAGGGAATATTGCTGCTGGTTTCCATGGATTAGCAACAGTGGAGAGCCATTCAAGGAACATGATCACTACTGGTTTGGTATTAGAGTTAGCAATTTGTACTAGCTTCCTTATTGTTAGCCATTTCCTATTACTCTCCAGTGATGGTTGGTTTTTGCAGATTAGATATACAATCATCCAGGTACTCTACAGGTCGAATTAATCGACTACTAACCCATTGGCATTTTTTCTGATTTTAGGAAGGTGGTGGCAATATCATGGGACAAAAATAAGCCAAATAAGATTACATAAAATTACTACGAACTGTATATATATATAAATAGTATAAGCCTTAAACTATAAGTAATACACATGCTATGAAGGACCACAAATGCTGTGTCCCCATAGAAATATAAGGGCTATATATTTTACGATATACTTTTTGGTAGGAATATCATTCCTACGTCATGGGTTACTGATCCAGCATGTGTTATTTGGTGGCCTGGGTGGGTTTCACATTGCTGTGGAGAACAATACTAAAAGCACCAGCTACAGTATGCTAATCTAAAAGACATAAACAGGAATGAAGATTAAATGAATTTTAGCTATTTCAGTTATATTGTTATACTTTCTTAATTTCAACATGTACAAAATAGTGGAACAGTGCACCCTGTTGTTAGGTCCTGCACACCCACATGTGTTTTCAATTACTGTTGCTGATTAGACCTCTGTTTGGGTTTAAGTTGGGTGGAGCTATGCAGGGGTTTTATGTGATGTCACCAAATATACACCGTACAGGTGTAAGTTCTCCCACCATAACAGGTGCAACAGAACTAACAGGAAAGTGACGTAGATGTCAGTCAAGCACAGCAGTTTGTACATGACCACAGTCCAGAGAGAGGTCTTATCAGGCAAACTAAGTGAAAACACCTGTGTGAGTTTACCTTAGGTGTGTAGGGGCTTTAATGTTATAACAGGAATTGTTAGTGTTAGATAAATAGACCTTTTTGCAGAGGACATTTTGACATGTCACAGTAGGACACAGGTATAAATAATATAAACAATCATGGTTGAATTCCATTTAGCTGCTTCAGCTTTAGGGTCCTGGAATTGTGCATGCTGGCTCACTAAAACAACAGAGCCATTGTTAATGTTATTAGTAACACCTGTGCTTTTCCTACTATGACAAGTCAACGTGTGAAAAAGGCCCTACAGTCACTGCAGGAGATGACAGGAACTGGTTTAAATTTGGCCTAGGTCTAATTAGAAACCAGTTCTCATTTCCAAACCTGAGTCACAGTAAATAACCTGTTTTGTTTACAAGCAGGTTATGATTATGGTTTATGAGATTACAGTTGAAAGTGTATTTAAGAAGGGAAGAAAAGGAAAGGAAAGGAAAGGAAAATGACAAAATTGCTGTGGAAGGAAGTAGTGGCACTGACTGAAGGTGTCTGGTGGATTAGCAGCCTTAGCAGGTTGCTGGTGAATGGATGTTTACCGTTTGCCAACCTTCATTGTACTTGGCCTACCAGGATCAATGCGATGTGTGTGGCAGTGCATGAGATTGCATACAGACATGTGTAGTTGGGGTCAGTGAATGTGTGTGCATGTCTGTGTGTGTGTGTGTGTGTGTGTGTGTGTGTGCACATGTGATCTACTCATCTACACATCATAGATCAAAGGGTAAAGGCAGCTGCCTGGTCATCTCATCCTAGGCCACCCTGGTGGCACACCATGCTCTGGAAGGGCCTTAAAATCACACACACAGATATACATACACAGATACACATACACAACCAGATGAAACAAATTTTGGAAGGGAGCAAAAGACGCTAACAGTTACCATAGAAACATGCCACAAAGCTAAAGGGAGAGAGGGGGAAATAGAGGAGGAAGAGGGGTGTTAGAGAGGCAGACAGAATGAAATCAGCTCTGTCAATACGTTGCCAAGCAACACTCAACACTAACGAAGCCGACTTTGATAACTTGTTGATAACACCAATGGGAGAGCCAGTGTGTGTGTGTGTGTGTGTGTGTGTGTGTGTGTGTGTGTGTGTGTGTGTCTGAAATGGCAGTGTTATTAGCAGAGGCAGTGAAAGAGCCCCTGCTGAGACAAGCCCAAAGCAGAGATAAGGGGAGAGACCTTCTATTAAAGGCAGGGTTACCAGTTGGCCTCAGGAACTCTCTCTCACACACACACACACACACACACACACACACACACGGTAGCAGAACAAAAGACCTCAGCAGACCCTCACACAATAATGAATCACACAACAGGACCAAAAGAGTGGTGCTTAAACATTTTTGTTTGTTTTTTTATTCAACCTTTTTTTCCAAACCAGGAATGTACTAGTTTTTTCCTCTCTTTAGAGGTGTGTTGGGAGAGAGGGGCAAGGGAACGGGGAGAGGAGGGGAGGGTGGGGGGGTTCAGGGGTTGTCGTGATGAGTAGACAAGGGGGTAAGGAGGAGAGAAGAGGAGGAGGAGAGGACACAAAAACCCTTCTCACACAGAGGTGTCCCAAATACAAAGTCCCAACACGTTACATACGAGAGCCACCTCCCTCCGCGGCCTCCGCTCGCTGTCTATTGGCACAAAGAAACACACACTCACACACACATGTACGCACATACACACACTTTCACCAACGGAGAGGTGAGGGAGCTCGGCGGTAGCTGCTGCTTTTTTTTTTCTCTCTCTCCCACGTTCCATAGAAACAGCACTTTCTTCTTTATCTTTTCAACACGACAACCAGCGGCTGTGTCCGTGGTTTTTAGAAAAGCCAACACGTTTAGTCAACCAGTCAAACACAAACAGTGAGAGCCAGAGACAAAACTTTGAAATAACATCGACATGAAAATCAAACAATAATAATAAAAAAAAAAAAATTTAGTCCAAGAGATACTTGACATTTTGCTGAGAGGCAGAGGGGAGAGGGAGCGAAATGAACTTGAAACAGGGCAGTGGCTTCTTTGTCGGAGTCGACGCCGTAAAGTCCGAGAGGTTTTGTTTTCCCCCTCGCAGCGGCAGCCATTTTTGAACAAAATACTGTCATTTTGGATTGGAGCGCTCCAAAGAGTTGCAGAAGCTGTTGAAGAGAGAGAAACAGACACTTCATTTGGCTTGGAGGATATTTTAGGTACTCTGAGCGTGTTTAAATAGACATAGACTTAACAGCATACATAAAAAACACAAGTCGGTACTTGTACAAAAAGAAGAATTTGAGGTGTTTTCCCCTCTCATTTCATCTTTGAAATCAATTTTGATACAGTCAAATACAATCCAAACTCATTCATGGTATAAAAACATATCTGAACATCATTATCATGTGTTGAACAAAGTCATTTCAGACGAATGTGACACTCCATGAAAGATATCTCATTTTAAGATGTTAGATACTGATACAAAACACAGTTGAGAAATGTTGTAAGGTCCAGATTTAACCCTGGCTTCACACAGAAAGCATGGCTACATCACTGGAGGCCTTATGTGTGTGTCTGAAAAAAAGAAAAGCTTAAGCTCGCCACCCAGTTTACACAAAAGCCATAAACATGTTTGAGCAACACAAAACAGCTTTTATAGTATGCACATGTGAACATATTGCACCTCTGAACACAGCGTTGTGTTATTGCCCTCTAGGTCGAGGTGCTGGGCACTAGCGTGTTTGTGTGTGTGTGTGTGTGTGTGTGTGTGTGTGTGTGTGTGTGTGTGTGTGTGAATGTGTCTGAGAGAGAGCAAGCAGGAGTGAGAGAGAATGTATGTCACTCAATGCAATCAGTAGGCATTTGTGGCAGTCATTACAAGGTGTGAAATTTGTGTTAAGTTGTGTGGGAGGGTGTGTGTGTGTGTGTGTGTGTGTGTGTTTTAAACAGAGAGAAACAGAGTGTATTGACTGCCCGGGGAAATTCTTGTGTGTGTGTCTGCAGCTAGCACTGTACTGTGTGTGCCTTTATAATAAATGAGAGCTGCGTGTGTGTGTGTGTGTGTGTGTGTGTGTGTGTGTGTGTGTGTGTGTGATACACAGAGATAGATGCATTTCAACACAGATTTTGGCGGAAAAGAGGAGCAAATCTGAAATGTGCCACCTCACGTTAACGTAAAGTGTGACTGAGTCACAGTAGATGTGGGTGTGTGTATGTGTGTGAGAGAGAGAGAGAGTGTGTGATGAGATCTCTCCTTTCCACCTCCGTTCAGGAGGCTCAGACCCTCCTTTCAAAGAAAAGGTTTCTCTCCTTCGCCAGCCACTTTTTCATCTGCTCTCTCCATCCTTCCTTCCTTGGGATCCTTCATCTCTCACTCCTGCCGCTCCCATCTTCCCCTCCCCTCAACTTCTTTTTCTTTAGTGTGCAATTCCTTCAGTCTTTTCTTTCCTCATCTCCCTCCCTATATTTCTCTTTTTTTTTAAGTTCTGCATTCAGATGGCGCTTTATTCCTCCTCCCCAGACAGCACTCTCTCTCGCCCTGTTCTTTTTCCTTTATTCTTCTTTTTCATTTCATCCCCTCTCGCCCCCCCCCTTCCCCACCATCACCACCTCCCCCAACCCCTCACTTCTTTTCACTTCTGCGTTAAAAAAAAAGCGTTTGAAAAAAAAAAAAACTTTCATAGATGGTTCTACCTCAACACTTCCACAAACGAGGTCTAAACTTCAAAACTACAGCATAGTACAAGGAGCTATAAAAATATACACAGAGTTCAGAGACCCTAGAGGGGTGGGAGGGGGGAGGANGGGGGGGGGGGAGTAAATGAGAGAGGAAGAGAGACACAACCTCTGTTCGCTGGGAAAATTAAAAAAAAAGGGATTAAATTAATATACAACGCAAAGGGAAAAGGAAGGAAATAAGGTCGTTCTAAGTTGTGAAAAACAAAAACAGCAGATAAAAAACGTCTAGCAACAGAAGTGTAGTTTAACAGAGTGGGTAAAAATAATGAAACAATAGAAAACAGAAAAAAACATCTAGAAATTATTTACTGGATATTCATATATATAATCTATAAGTGTTGATAGCGATAAAAAATCTCACTTTTTTGATATTCGCTCACTATTTTGTGTTTTGGTATTTAAGACAAGTCTAAAGAACGCACACGTACGCACAATCACTCACACACAAAGCGTACACACACACACACAAACTAAACCCCACGCACGCATATGCAAACTCATATGCAAACTTGCTGTACTGAAGCACACTAACTGCACACACACGTCTAATGTGGAGCAGCAGTGCCATAATTATAATCCAAGTCATATGCACACTCGCACAGTCACACACACACACACATATTATTAAAATATACAAGATTCTGAGTGTCACCGATTGGTCAGACCTCCACAGGCTTAGGCCTGGGCCCGGTCATGTGACCGCCGCCTGGGCTTGCTGATTGGGTGAGTCCAAGGCCCCTATTTTCTCAGGAGAAACAAACACAAACAAACTAGAATCCTATTGGTGAGTTAGTGGCAGGGGCCGGTCTCTGGTTGGCTGATGGAGCTCTGAGAAGTGGGGCGGTGAGCTAGGCAGGTATGGCCTCTGGAAATCAGAGTTCCTCGGCGCAAAGTGGGACCAGGGGTGTAGTTTTTTTTTTGTTGTAGTCCTTTTCGCTTTTTTTTCTTTTGTAAAACATCTCAAGTCCCAACGCCAGGTCCATACTCCTAGAAACAAAGTGTGTGCCACACACACACACACGTACTGGCATTTTGGGGACGACTCTTCAATTCAGCACGGGTGGCGCTCGTTTAGCTCTGAGTTAACAAGAAAGGGGCACTCAGAGGCTCTTGCCCATTCGTGAGGGCCTTGTTAAGAAGGGCTATGTACGAATACGACATTGCCCTTAACACACACTTGGTGGCCCAGTTGTGTGAGAATGGGGTGGGGTGGTTTATTCAGCTAGAAACACAACTGTGGCTAGGCTCACGGGGCAGTGGGTGGGGGGTCCATGGGACAATACTGGTAGTATTGAGGGGTTCAGGGTCGGAGCTGTGATGGCGAGCTTTGCTGTGGCTTCATTTGGAGCAGGGGATTGGTCGGTAATGGGTAGAGGGAGGTGGATGTGTCCAGTTGGCTGGAGCTGCGGCCGTCTCATACTTTGTAGTAGATGTTGGCTGGGCTCTGAGGCGGCATCTCCTGGACGATGTAGACGGGGTGTCCGTAGTCTCCGCTCACCTTCTCGTAGTGCGGGCAGTAGGCTGAGTCTGACGTCCGCAGAGGGATGATGATATCGCTGGGCTCAGAACCGTTGTTGTTGGAGCTGGTCATGCCCCCGCCCCCTCCCCGCTTGGGGCTGGTGAGTGAGGACAGCGACAGCGGAGGGTGATGGGTGTCAGAGTGCTTGGCGTGCCGCCGCCTGTAGCACACCACGCAGATCACAGCGGTTACCAGCAGGAGGAAGGCAGAGCCTCCTGCGGCACCAGCGATGAGGGCAATGTTGGAGGGCTGAAGGGGCCCATTCTCACCGCTGCCCTCGCCCCCGAACCCGTTGGCTCCTCGAGACTGGGTGGAGTTCCCTGTGCCGCCTGAAACAAATGACAGAACAATCTTACTCCAATATCCACAGTATCGCAAGCTGCTTTCAAGGTTTCCCTTAGATTTATATATGCATATTAATCATTGTGAATATACCAGAGCAATAACACAGCTTGCTTTCACAATTTGTGTTTTCATGAACCTTTAAATAAACATACCAATCCTTATGGCCCTGTACCACAATAACATGAGTAATGGTGCTGGTTTAGCTCTGCTAGTGAAGGCTGCAGAGACCCAGTGGAATGCAGTAAGTATGCATCAAATCTCACATGTGGTCTCTTTATTGATGCAATGAAGTGGACAGCAGTGCATATAAAATGGAGAGGGATGTATGTAGACTCTGTGTGTGAGTGTGAGAGTACTGTACGGTATATACTCTTGTGGACAGCCTGGCTAAGCCACATTGTGTATCAAGGTAACACACTCTATTTCCCTAACCTTAACGACTGTATTTACTTAGCATTACAGCCCAGCCACATGAAGAGAGCCTCCCCGCTCGGCTTCTGCCACCAGACCACACACTCCGCCCGCCTGCTGGCCTTCCTGCCTGCCTGTCTGTCTTTTTTATCTGTCTGTCTGTTTATCAAACTGTCTGTCACGCTATCTTTCTGTTTGTCAGCCGATTGCTCCCTCTGTCTGTTGTGTGTCTGTCTGCCTGAAACCTAAGATCTTCAAGGCCTCAGAGCTCGCAGTTTTCCCGGCAGGAGGTCGGGTCAGAACTCAGCAGGTGGATGATGGTTCTGGACGCGTGTATGAGTGTGTGCATCTGTGTGTGTGTGTGTATGTTTATAGAGTGCGGGGGAAACTAAGGCTCTGGCACCGGACCGTGTGAATGTGTGTGGCGAACTGGTTAAGGCCGGTAATGCGAGTCCCTGCTATATAGAGCCTTTGGATTGGTCTATCATTATTCTTGGCACACATCCCTTTTCTTTTCTCCCTGTCTGTCTCTCTCCAGCGTCTCCTCCACTTCCTCGCCCTCCCTCGTTTCGTGGCTCTCTCTATCGTCGGGTTATTGTAGCCGTAATGACCTACCTTGCTCTGAGCTCAGTGCCTCGCAACACACATACGGACACACGCACACCAAGATATGGACATACACAACCAATGCAAGCAAGTACATGCACCTGCACCCCCCCCCCCCCCCCCCCCCCCGCTAGGCCCCCCGTCGCGCTGGACTGAGTGGGAGCAAAGTGCTAATGCCGGACGTCGATTACACTCCCTCTCTTCCTCCCGCTTTCTTCCTCCCTCCATTAACCCAACATCCCTCATTCTCCATCTCCATTATGATCGCCGCCTTTCACCGGCTCGCTTTATTATATCCTCTCCCTTCACCTCTCCTCCGCCTTCTCTTCTCACTCCCCCTATTTTCCACTTCTCACTCCCTCCTGTGTTTCATTTTTTAGCACAGAGGGTCAGACTTTGACGCCTTCTTTTCCCCTCGCCTCCCTCTTTTTTATTTCCTTAGTGAATTTCACCTTGGAGAGTGGCATCCAGCAGGTCAGAAATGAAAGACCAGGTCAAGGTGATAACATATACTTGTTTTTGAGCCAGCTGTCCTTCCCCTTCAAATTCTTCAGTATAATTCACATTTCAGGAAGTAGTTGGTCATAGATAACTTTTCAACATACTTTTTGAGACTGTTTTATAATATTTGAGACACTACTTATTTTCCCACTGAATTGTTGCACATGTTTTATGCAAATTTCTGAAAATTCTGTCAAAATAAAGTGTGAATCAGTGGGTGTTTCCATCAACAACCTTTATATGAATACATTCAAAAGGATGCGACAAGATTACATAATTAATGGAGCACCAGTAACTCTGATCCGTCGTGGCATTTCTTTGTTGCTTCACATTTTTTTGTTTTTAGGAATTAATTTGTCTCTTTCTATCCAAGTGTACGTTTTTATCGACCGCTAAACCCTGTCTGGACTTGCACCAGGGACTTTGAGGTTGCATACACTCCTGACACCCTTGCTCTATCTATACTTTGCATCTTTTTGTTTTGGTTTCCAGTGGTGTGACAGCATGACGTGAATATCTTGTTGTACAATATAAAATGCAGAAGCAGTGTACTAGAAAAATCTGTTTACATCTTTTTTGATAACTTAAAAAAACAACAAAAAAAAAACTTTTCTGGCAGTTTCACTCAGGTTGTTTTTTTTGCACCAACTCAAAACAAAACAAAAAAACCCCAGGTGAATAGAAACTATTCAAACATGTGAATAGAAACATACCAACTGTGCCGTTAACACTGGCAATAGGAGTTGAAATTCAGATCATACCATTGTCATGACCAGTGACAGTGTCATGTGTGTGGATTAGGGGTGTAATGCAAAGCTATTATCAAATCTGCACCTATGTCTGTTTACTTTCACACAAATATCAGCACCCAGGTTTATACAGGAAACTATTAAAAACCATTAGATTTGCTGTGTTCCACTGCCATTTATATTACTGTCTTATTACTGTCAAGTCACAGTGCCAGGCTTCAATATCATATCATGAGGTAAAAGATAACACCTGTGCAACAACAGTCAGCCTGCACTGCTGATGAAAACTGATTGATGAAAGTTATTGAGAATGAAGCTCCCGGAATGTCTGAACATGGAACCTTAAACTATCTACTCCTCCATGTTTTAAGCGTACAGGCTATGTGTTTGCATTTTGGCAAATCTGCACCATGAAGAGTCTTGCTGCTTTGGTTACTGCTAGCAGTTCTTGTTTGCATTGTACAGACGACAGTCAACTGCATTACTTTGGAATCAAATGATTGTGAGACCAGATATGGAGTTTTAAAAAGCACCTCTATTTTCTGTGATTTAAAACAGATTTAAGGGCATTTATCCTTGATGGACATCTGAGATCTTGCCAACTCTGTAAAGAGTGTGTTAGTAGTGTGTGTGTGTCAATTTGGAGGGAAAAAAATCAGGAAACAAAATTCAGACGCTGTCCAGAGAGCATTATCTGCGCATATCCCAATAATGTATTTGTTTACATCCCCAGAGAGGATCAGATTCGACAAACAAACAACATGAGAGACTGTGAATAACCGGCAATATTCCAGTTATTAGCTGGGATGGTTTCGAGTGTATTCACACGAGGATTAGAAATTCTGGCACAACTGCTGTGTCAGGAGTCAAAACAATAATTTCAGATAAGTGTGTGCTAACATGTCCTTGTCTGAGAGTCAAAAATGTGTAAAATCCCTCATTATGTGTGCGATGTAAATCAGTCTTGTAGTGTGTCCAGTGCTATTTGTCTCATTCTAGTCAAAACAATGCATACTATCGTTGCTTACTTCACACATACAGTTCTCACCTATGTGAGGTATGGACAAGTGATTGGACAATGTGTGAACGCCCCAATTCACACATTTGGTATAGTACACAAATTCACCACCACCAAATAAATAAAAAAGAACACAACTGAGAGCAGATCATGTTCTTTCTCCTCCACTGAATGACTTTGAGGTAGAGCACGAATCTAGCTTCTCTCCATTTCCATCTCCTTGTTCTATTCCCTTCTCCTCTTTGCTTATCAATTATTCTTTTCTTTCTCGTCCTTCTGTGCCTCCTACTTCTACCCACTCTGTTCCATTGCTCCCCTATGTCTCTTCTTCTGTCTCCCCTCATCTTTCCGTAATTCTAATTTCTTTCTTTCTTTCTCTCTCTTGACGGAACTACAGAATCCAGGCCACCCAAACTAATGACAATAATATTTCTCTGAAATGTCGCTGCCGGTCTGGCCCTCTCTCCTTGCTGCCCTCTCTCCCTCTGCCATTTTCTTCCTCCTTCTCTTTTTCATGTCCTTCTCCCAAGGTAGCTATTAGCCATCCATTCCCCGCCTGCAGCACTTAGCTCAGAGGGCCGGGTGCAGAGACGAGAAGGAGAGGGATAGAAAGCAGGGGAGAGGGAGAGAGAAAGATATGGAATTAAATAGAGAGATCAACAGATGTCACCGCTGCACATTCTCCATCTGTCGCCTCCTCCCTCCCTCTCCCCACTGCTTTTCTTTTTATCTACCAGTCTTTGCTTATTCCCTCCATCCATTTTGTGGATGGATCCGCGAGGATTATCTCTATTTGGTCTCCTGCTTACCTGGGTTTCTGCTGGTGGTGCGTCCCGCTGGCGGCTCCTTCTTCGGAGGCAGCCCATATGGGCCTGTGGAGGAAAAGCAAGGGTGGAAAATGAGCAGAGTGGCAGAAATACCGAGACAGCCTCTATCTTCTACAACAGCCAAGGCTCTCAGAATTGGAACCAATAAGTGACATTAGCAAACAGAGAGCCAGCCAGAGAGAGAAATAAAGACAGAGGAGCTTTAATAAAGGCTTCCCTCCCCTCCATTCCCATTATAGGAGAGCACATATTGATTGGGCCTCCATGTGCCGTGTATGAGCACTTTTCCATTTGTTTGAATGGGAAACTAAAGAGAGGCCATTTGTTGTTTTGGCCAGAGTGAATTTACACAAGGCCATAACGGCTTGTAATCTGTAGTCGCTAAATCAGGCCATCTGTCTAGCAAGCCCTCAGTAATGGTGATGGCATTAAAGTGCGTTTATGTGACACATGCAAACACACACACATACACACACACGGGCACACACGCACAGATGCAGCTATTGTAGAAGTGGCACTCCTCACCGCTGAAAGAGAAAATACTAATTTTGTTCGCTTCTGAGCCATCTGGCCAACAGTAGACTGCAAGAATAGAGTTTTATACTGGGATATGACTATTCAGCTCTGCAGTTTATGCAACACTTTAAAGAGAAAGTCATTTCTCTTTATGGCCTGTTATTGGCCATTGCAGCAGCAGGGGAAAGCAGAATAGATATGACCATGGGGTGCTTATGGATGAAACTGTACAGTAAACCCACAAAAACACACACTGCATTATGTGTGCGCGTGCACAGCCATCAACCTATACTGACATTTAGAGAAGTGTAAGGATATTGGCTGGCAGCTCCCCCATGACAGTCACCAAACAGGAGTTAGGGGCGGTGCTGTCTGGATCAATAGAAACTGCTGTGTGGTCAGCAGGGGCTAGTGGAGGGAGGTTCAGGCTGTGTATCTGTGTGTGTGTGTGTCTGTGTGTGTGAGACAGAGACAGAGAGCAAGCAAGATAGATAAAGAACAAAATAAGAGAAGACAGGTCAATGCGTGTGTGTGGGGCAACGGTGCCAGTGTGTGTTTCTCGAATGTGTGTGTGTGTGTCCCACAGAGCGAAGCAGAGCGCCATATCTCATCAGAGATCACCATGAGGCGGCACGCCGCTTATTTAGACGACAAACAACACAGACGTGACCTTTCAGCCACATAGCAGATAAGACAGAAAGACAGAGGAAGACAGAGGAGAAGAGTGAAAATAACAGAGAGGGCGAGTGAGAGGGAGAGTTGTAAGGAGAGATGGCTAGCATGTAAAGTGAAAGGGAAGTGATGAGGACAGGGAAAAGGGGAATTTGAAAAGGAAGCGAGCAATGTTGCTTGAATAAAATGGGGTTAAAAAAAAGGCAAACGCAGAGGGAATAGAGAAGACATGAAGGAAGGACAGAGGAGATAAGGGAAAAAGACAGAAGATGAAACAGGGACAGAGAGAAAAGGGAAAGGAAGATGACAAATAAAAAGATGTGTGCGTGCGTCTCAGAACTTCATACAGTTGTGTGTCAAAGTGGCACACAGGGGTTTGTACGTGTGAGGAAGGTAGCGTTTTCCATTGCCCATGTGGCGAAAAAGCCAGGGGAAAGAAAGTGTGTGCGCACGCAGTGGTATTTCTATTCAGCTGAGCTGACTATGCTGATGTTATGGGCTGATAGAGCCACAGCAGCGCCACTTGGCTCTTTGATGAAGAGCAACTACAATACACAAGGCCTGATAACACAGCATAGGCTTAAGAAATAGAAATATCCGAGTGTGTGTTCGTGTGTGTGCAGGTGGGGTTGGTGGTGGTGGTGGTGGGGGGTCGTTTGAAGGACAGGTGCCTATTATGTGTAGGAATGCACAGGTCAGTGAAAATGCTTAAATGGGCCTTTTTTTCTGCTGCTTTTCTGAAAGGCCTACGTGTGAGGGTCATTACCTGTGAATATTTTCCAAACAAATTAGAAGTGTGTGCAGCTACGAGTCATTAAAAATCACTGACTGTGTGCTTTAACACTGAATGGACTCATTTTGTTATCATTCTCTCGCCGGCGGGTCTGCTGTGTGGGGAAATGTGTGTGTTCTCGTGTAGACGTGTGTGTCCACATGCCTGCATGGACACTTGGGTTTGCATGTCTGTGCTAATGTTTATGCCTGTGATATATATATGTGTGAGTTTCAATGTGTGTGTTTGAGCATGTGTGTGTGTGTCCAGCATGAGTCAGTAGTAGTTAAAAGGCAGAGTGAAAAGGGAGTCAACAGGGCTCATTAGAGCTGACTGATCCCACACTTCTCCGCTGTTCTCGCCACTTAACGAGCCCTAATACGCTCGGCGAGAACACACACGCACAAAGAAGTGATGTACGTGTGTGTGTGTAAGAAAGAGGACGATAAGAGAGATGGTTTAAAAGTAGGAGAGCCTGCGTACCAGATAAGGTGCAGTAATGAATGTGCACTCGCTCTGTACTGTACAGATGGGAGATGATGTGAGATGCGGTGGACTGGAGCCAATGTGTGTTAGTCATACTGTGTGTTAAGAGAGCGATTGTGTGTGATGCATGAACAACAATTTGTGTGTGTTATGAGTGAGTGAGAGAGTGTGTGAAGAAGAGTCCATGTGTGAAGGACTCCAGGAGCACATATGGGAGGGCTCACGTGTGCGTGAGAGAAAATGATGCAGGACGAGAGAAGTGAGAAGACTTACTCTGCCCCACTTTCAGGACCACCTTCATGCCTTGCGTGGCACACACTCCGCCTCTCATGCTATCCAGGCCTTGGCGCGTCCCATCTGACGTAGCTGGAGGGATGGAAACACAAAATTACACAATTAGTCAAGTGGCAGGGTGGTATATACACACACAAACACACACACAGTGGAAACCAATCCGTTAAAGCCACACAAATTCACTCTCTCGCAATCTATAGCCGACACCAACAATAGCTTCTATTCATATGGTCAGCCATTCCAGAGAGTCAACGAGTGACATTTGCAGAGGCAGCGATTTAAAACTCCACCAGAAGCTCTGAAATGTCAAACTACGAAGCGGCAGCACTTTAATAAGTCCTCATTTAGCAGTCTGCTGGAATTCATTAACACCCCCGCCGCGCTGCATGGACTCAACCGCTTTCAGTCAACTGCAATTGCTGCTCGGGCTGGAGAAATAGCAGGAGAGGGGGGGTGGTAGGGGGTAATTTAGAGAGGCATAGACTGGCTGATGGAAAAAAGGGATGGTAATCCAATCAAGGGCGCATATGAAATAAAATGGAGCCCCTGAGACACAAAACACTGTGTGTAGAGAGAAACTGGACCTGATTGGTTAGAAAACAGACTGTGCTGAGTTAAAGCTCCAATTGGTAATACCCTATTACCATCACTGCTTATGTTTTAATTAAGCGAATTAAAGAGAATTTTTCCATTTAAAATTGAGGGATTGATGTCTTAATACAGGCAATGGAGGATTTAATATGCATTGTCAAGCCATTAAAGCTTTTCTTACACTGAAAATATGCAACAGTTCATTCAAAACAGTAGAGATATAGTGTCAGGTTTCAAATCAGCATCCAGGTCAAACAGTGCTGACAAAAGTGCACAGGCAAGAGGGTGTGTGTGTGCACGAAACCTGTAACACTTCTTCTTACATAAAGCACGTCAGTGAATGCATTAAAGATCACTGGTCTGCAGGTCACAGAGCCTGGAGGAGGGGGAAGGAACACGCCGGGAGAATCAGGATGGAGGGATCAAACCGTCAAAGTGGAGGGATAGAGGTATGAGGCAGCAGAGAGGAGAACGGAGGAGGGAAAGAGGAGGTGAGGGGTGAAGAGATGAGAGAGAGATCTGCAAACTGCAGTCAGTCTCAGTTATTTGTACACAAATGTTCATTCATTATTAGTCCAACTCACAGTCTTCTGATCCGATTTGAACGACAGTTCTCATTTCGAGAACTTGAAACTATCTTTGGCTTTAAAGTTTAACTTGATAGAGGGGCTGATATATAGCCACAGTGGCTAGTAAAAATGACGGTAAACATATTCTTCCTTCTTCCACCAACCTGCCCAAACACCCCTGCACACACCACCCATCTATTCTTATTTTTCCTGTTATAGCCCCTGGGCTAACCCTCACCATGTCTCCTTAAAGAAATATAAAAAATAAAATCCCCCCCGCCACTTTGCTTCAGGCTATAGATTAGCCTGTCTGAAGCCAGGCAGAAAGGGAGGGAAGGCTACGGAAAGAGGAAGAGAGAGAGAGAGAAACGGAGGTGTGAAAAAGAGGCAGCTTTACTTTTAACACCTCCCTCTCTCTCTCTCTCTCCCTCCATCCCGGCAGGACGCAGAGTGTGAAAGCAGAGGAGGAGAGAAGCAGGCGGAGGTCAAGGCGAACAGCAGTATGGTGAAGAAGCCAGGAGACAGGGATGGATGAAGGGATATATAAAGAAGGTTTAATTTAAGTGCTGTGAAAAAGTTTGTACGTTCAAGTTCTCCTACTATTTGTCGTGTCACCAAATCATTTTAAATCATAGTATTTTTTCTGTCTGAGACCTGTGTAATGTAGGAGGAAAAACTTATTGATTTGAATGAAGTTCAAATAAATAAATAACCAAGTTACAGTAAGTACAGCTCCAGTTTCATCAGGGTTTAATTGCGTCATTGAAAATACTTTTTTTATGTATCTTTGGCTGCTCATGTCACATTCAGGTTGTAGCAACATGTTTGAGATACTAAGAGGAATTTCAGATTCAGAAAAGATTGGGCCTTGTGCATGAACCACTTCTATGAACAGATTTGTTCTTAAACGGCACATACAACCTTTCTTGTACTTAGAATTTTCTCTTAGGTACGAATGACTCATTAGCAGCTGCACTATTAATATGTTCTAATTGTTTCCGGTTGTTATGTTCTCATCTGCTGATTTCTGACAGCAGGACTTGAAGCTCCGCGGTGTGAAATTCTTTTCTTTACCTTTGCTGGTGAATGAAACTTGCCCACAATCAAGAACAAGCGACGCTCATCAAGTTGAAATGAGCCAATTATGACAAGTTTGTGCAGTTAAGAGAGTTTGGTGAGTCAGACTTGGAACAGTCACATATAAAAATATAATCACTCTGAAATAATTTTATAGCACAACAAAATGGACATTTAAGGGGCATACCAATGTGGTCATAATCAGTTTACCCAATCAAGTTTGGCAAACAACAAAAGTGATATCTACATGGGAAATGTATGCTTTTTTTTGTATATTATGAAACACACAGCGGTATTTTTCTGTTTGTAGGTTCCCATATATTTTCTATTTCTATGTGAGACTGTCTCCCTTATGATAAAAATGTCAGGAATTAGTAGTTTGAGCCTTCAGATTCTGTGCAATATATAATTTTGTACTGAAATCTGTACACTGATATAATCAATACAACAAACTAATTGAATGCAACTGCACTAAATCACATCTATTTATATGTATTTATTTAAAATGATGTTTTTTTAACATTATTAATTACATGTGTACTTGTGTATATTATTGTGTATGAAAACAAAATTATTAAATGATTAAATTAATGATTTAAAAGTTAGAATCCATCTTAATTATCTTAAAGCTAGAAAACATGGTGTTACCCTCCACTACTGAACATCCCAGGACAGGGGGGACAGAATGTGATGAAGATGGTCTATAGGGCAAAAAACAAGTGTAGCAGCTCTGACTGAAGGAATGGATGGAGCATGGAGTAAACACCCTCAACTGGTGTGAGAGAGAAGGGCGGAGGACTATGATTTCTGAGAGTAATAACTACTGACACGCGAAGGAGGACAAGAAGGTGATGGCAGACGAGGGAGGTGAGGAAGACGAGGGCGAGGAAAGGAGGAGGAGGAGGCCATGCAGGGAGGCGAGGCAGGGAGACTGATTGCCTGTGACAAGCTGTTGGTGATATGATGGGGACAGGAGACTACGCGAGACAATGGAGATGACCCAGAGCCCAGTGGACACAGGGAGGAGGAGAATGGGGTGGGGGGGGGTAGGACAGAGAAAAAGTAGAGAAGTTAAAAACAGAAAGTAAGGAAAGAGTTTAAATGACATGATAGATGGCAGAGAGGTGAAAGACTCTAATGTCTCCATTATGGAAAAGTGGAGCGGTAATGGATACAAAGAAGAGAGAGAGACAGAGACTGAGCGCAGGGGGAGCCAAATTGGACCAGGAGAGCCTCCACAAATGTGATTTTGCAAATGCAAGCTATTTTTTTAACATCACAATCAACAGGTCACAAATATCACAAAGGCAATTTTTCTTAAAACAGTGAACCGCATCACGACAAATCCTCTTAAATCCATTAGACGTGTTACAGGTGCCACTATTTCTGTGAATCTCAATTTCACAGGTGCAAAGCGAACAAAGAGCTCATAGCTGCTTTGTCCTTGAATCGAAACCCCCCCCCCCCTTACACACACAAACACACACACACAATCTTGGTTGCTAAACACTGGAAATGCTGAACATTTACTTGCACTTGAGGGGGGAAAAGATATCACCAAATCAAGGTAGAAATAATCACAGAACATCTGTGAAATCCTGATGAGAGACAGAGATGAGAGCGGGGAAAGATGGAGAGATGTGGGAATGGCGTGCCTCAAATCGTTCCCACCTCACTTTGGCAGGACAGAGAGAGAAAGAAAAAAGTGGGGAGGAGTGTATATGAGCAATTTGAGATGAGATAAGAGGAGAAAGGAGGAAGAACAGCGAGAGAGAAAGAGGAGGGATGAGTAATTGAGACAATGATCAGCAGTGATGGGGGGGATGTGACGCGCCAGAGGACAGAGGAGAGGAAGGGCGTCGCTCCGCCACCCTCGTTCGACAGGAAGACAGGAGGGAGAGGCGGAGGAAGTGGAAAAACTTAATTAATGAAATAATACCGCAGTCAACCTCAATCGGACTGCACAGCGGTCTCTGCTCTGCACACAAGGAGGCAGGCAGCCAGGCAGGCCGGGAGAGGAGTGTGTATCTAGTCCATAGAGAAGATCAGAGAGTGCATGAGAGTCTTTCTCTGCGTCTCTCTTGTTATTACCAAGGTCAGTGCTGGGCCAAGCCTCTTCTCTGGCTCCATTATCGCTGCTGAAGTTGGCCCAGTGTTACGTAAAAGTGGAAGACGACTCCACTAGAAGCACATCTCACATCGCTCATTCATTCAGGGACTTAAACCCCACGTCTGACATGCGTTCAGCTCTATATTGACTATGCTGACTTGTCGCTGCAGTGGACTATGCAAAGCTACTTCATTTGCATTAAGACGCAGCCCTCAATGTTTGGCCTCCCACTCTATTCCTTCCTCCTCCTGTGGTGTGTTCTGCAGCCCTGGTTATATATTCCACACATGCTGAGTGACAGCCGGCCTCCCACAGCAAAACACTTGCTCCTGTGCGAGTGATGTGAATTTGTGTACATGCTGATGTTGTTATTTCCATCATGTCCTTCTGTCTACTTTGGGACACGGCTCGCATTTCACTTTGCTCAGAAGTCACAAGAAGTGCTGTTTTATTGCCCATTTCATATATTTCTGATTCCAGCTTTTTGGTGCAATATGTTGTTTCAGGAAATGGAAACAGGGCTTTTGGGCGTTTGAATCAAAAATGCGCTGCTGAATCCAAGGCTGGATTATCAACCAGGCAAAGTGGGCAGCTACCCCAGGGCCCCACAACCGCAGGGGCCCCAAAAGTAAAAAAAATGTTTACGAATATCCACCAATAAATTACAGTATCATATATATTTTATTTATTTTCTTTTTACCAGAAAAACATTTTTAGTATTCTTACATCCTAGTTTCCACTCAGGCTGCAGTTGGAACAGTGACCTGTATGTAGCCTGAAAGAAAAAACCCAGGGCAAAAAAATCGTCTTCATACCTGCTGCTGGTAAAGCTTAAAGCTGTGAGCACACAACTTAAAGTGACTGAGGTGAGCATAGCAACATTCTTTTCTCAGTGTCAAGAGTGAAGGTAAGGGGAGGACCCAAGCGCAGACCACGCAGGCAGGAGTTATTTCAAAAAGGTTTATTATTGCTCACAGGTTAGACAGGCAGGTAGGCAGGCAGGTAGGTGAACAAGCAGATGTACAGGCAGGTGTACCGGCAGGCAGGGAGCACGCAGGACATGGAGCACAGTGAACACACGACGTGCACAACGACAATGAACCAACAGGGCACGAAGGGAAAACACAGGCTTATCAAGGAGAGAGACTAACAAGGTAATTAAACACAGGTGGGTACAGAACACAGGTGAAAACACTGAGGGCAGAGACAGGAGGCGGAAACACAATGGGAACACGAGACAAGACTTCAAAATAAAAGAACCAAAGTCCACATCACGACACTCCGTAAGAATTATTTACAGAAGATTTTAGGAACAAACTAATAAACTCTTATGTCAAATGTACATTTATGTGGTGCATATGCCTAAATAAATGTGTGTTTAATATGTTTATATGTATATGTGTTACTTGAAGATGACAGGATACATAATGCACTGAGAGAAAGGGGGGTCAACAGGGGCCCACAGTTCAATTTTCCTTCAGGGCTGCTAGGCACATTAATGTCACTCATGTCACTTGTATGATAGCAGAGACTGAGGTGGAGCTGTCCAAGTACTGTTGTTGTGCACAAATACTTGATGTGAGTCCAAGATAGCTACTGTACCACACACAATCAAATTACACACACACGGTTTCAGCGTGAAGTGGGAACATCTTTTCCGATGACAGCTAGATTAAAGGGGGCAAAAATGGGAATGTGGTGCGCAGCAAAAGAGGAGATTAAACAGGAAACGGAATGAATAAACAAGCAAACAAGGTACCAGGGAGGAACAAAGCTTGCTTGTTCGTGCTGTGCTGTCTCACGTTCCACGAGCACAGCGGTGCCCCTGCTAGCCTCTGGTGAGTGATGGCATGTTAGCGGCATTATGAGTGTGTCAGGTTAACGAACGCAATAATCACGAATGCAAATGCGACGTAAAAGACACAAACAGTGGGGTGTGGGTGTTTTGTTTTGCTCCGGGCACACTGGTGCACGCTAAGGCTGGAGTGGTTTGAGTGCGTGTGTCTCTGTGTGTGTTTGTGTCAGTGTGTGTGTGCGCGCAAAGTGTTCCCATCTGTGCAAATCAACCTTCAACCAATGTGTTGCTTCACAGCAGCTTCGCCTTTAAAATCCTCCTTTTAGTTCCACTTGTTTTTGGCTTTTGGACCACATTCTCCAAAAACAACCACGAAACTAAGTTTGCCACTCAGGCGGACTGGGAAGTGTGTGTGTGTGTGTGTGTGTGTGTGTGTGTGTGTGTGTGTGTGGGTGCAGAGGAGACTTGGGGGTGGGATTTACAGTTGCCTTCCTGTTTAAATTTGTAGTCTCACTCTCCAGAGGCTCTATGAGCTCCATGTGCGTAATATAGATGATGAAGAGCATATAACCTGATCCCCTCTCCCTTGAGGCGAAGCTGAAGGATTCATTCTCTCTCTCTCCTCCCCCCATCTCCCCACATCATAGCNCCCCCCCCCCCCCCCAAAGAATCCTGGATCTCGCCATCGAAATTTCCTGTAACTAAAAACGTCTTCATAAATCTCCTATGGCGCTTTTATAACCTGGCTATGACGCATTAATGAAGCTATCACAAGCCATTACCTCGCCGCAGCGGCAAGCAGGGAAAAAGGCATTAAGTTGTGTACTGAGACAGAACGGGCATTATTTTAGCTCCCCCTCAAAAAAAAACCCAACACACCAGCCGAGTATTATTTTCACATTCCACCTCCAAATACACACACCATTACTAAATAACACACCATTAATTCCAACTTCGCATGTGGTTTTCCAAACTTTTCTTTCTGCAGAAAGTGCAGGTTTTTTGTTCTATTGTTGCAGACAAAGGCCCACTGTTGACTGTGGTAGCACTTGATCCACAAATGGGACCGGCAACAAACAAGGGCAACACAAAGACGTCTGCATGTTTTTTGGCGCCTCTGTTGCACACGATGACATGATGGTATGTAGCCTATGTGGTTTGGAGACAGGACAAGTGTCATATGAGATAATGCCAGAGTGGGAAGAGATTTGTGCTGATAAAGACTTGTGTTGTTGAACTGTTGGCTTGTTAAATACAGAAAGCATCCACTTTTTCTATTTATGATCAAATCGTACCTCTTGTACTAATATATGCCACTATGTGTTGTGCTTTGAGTGGAAAAAGCACCAAAGTATGACATTTAAGGATACTTTGGTGACTAAGGTTACTAATTACTGTTTAAAAAAATTGTTTTTTTAACAGAAGAGAACATTTAATCTGACCCATGCAACACTGAAAGGTTAAAATAAATTAAATTACTGCACTAACTAAAGTGCAAATTAACACCGTTTCTCATTTCTGCTGGCAACCAAATTGGCTGATTTCTGATGGGAGCTCTCTATAATTTGTATTCTGTAATAATGTGATTTAAAATGCATGTAGTATGACATTCATATAAATGTATAAATATAAACTAATGCAATCTCTGTCATTTTAACCTGTTTGCTGCTCGCTTCAGCATTTGTGCGACAGAGAAACCAGAGGCAATGGGACATGGGACATGCCGACATTGGGAGCTAAGTCATGGTCACAGGTTGAACTCACATGATGTGTCACATGCCGACCAAAAAGACACACACACATATATAAAGAATCTCACACAAGGCCCCAATTTCACACATGCCTCCACAGACACCATTACCTAAAAACCCAGACATCAACTTATACACGCAACTTGCATATACACACACACACACACACCCAATCCACCAGGGGGAAATCATCTCAGTGGCTTTGCTTGCGTGTGGTTGATCTCTCTTCTGTGGTCGATGACATTTTAATTCTCAGCAGTTATTCGCTTTCCATCCATCTCGTTCTATTACAATCACTCCCTCCGCCTTTTGATTGGCCCTCTCTCTCTCTCTCTCTCTCTCTCTCCTCTACCCCTCCCTCCCTCTGTCTCTCCGTCTTTCGATGTCCCGTGTGCTTGGAGGGTGGGCGACTCAGAATCACATCGTATTAACCTCCAGCACCAAAACACACACAACAAACTGGGCCACAGCACAGCAGCCTCCACCCCCTTTCCTCCTCCTCCTCCTCCTCCACTTCCTACCGCCCATCAGAGTTCCAAAAAAGGAGGACTAGAGTGAGGAACACACCTGATCTCTACATCTGACAAACACACACATGCACGCACGCACGGCACTGAGAGGGAGTCAGATTGCTTGTGACAGATCCGCTGCCATTTTATGGTTTAGTTCTGAGGCAGTGAGTGAAAAAACATTGTTGGAGGCCTGATGCTGCTGTCTTCTGTCATGTTGTTTGCCTTTGACTTAATCCATATCATGATTTATTAGACAGTACTGCGTGTGCCATACTGATAATCCCACTGGGTTTTGTCATGTTGTATGTGTGTGTGACCTTACTTGTGCATTCTCGTAGGTCTAAATGTTTCTGTGGTTTGATGCACAGCGGGTTAATGATGGCTGTCGACTGCAACATTAACACAGCATGGTCACTGTATCTCCATGCATCAATAAACAATATACGCACAACCGCCTAAAGCTGCTTATAGCCTATATAAGAGACATATATAGGGCCGAGAGGGGAGGAGGGGAGTCATTATCACTGTCAGAGAGTGGGGTGGGCCATAAATAAGGTCATCAGTAGGCATAAACACAGAGGCCAATTTCTTCCCATTCATTCTCACTTTAATTAAATGACAAGAAACAAATCGTGGACGAGCAAACATCATTTGTCTGACCGCTCCAATTCTGCGCCAAACAAATGTGACCGCCAGAGCATAGACATGCATAATGGACCAAAAGAAAGACAGGCAGGCACACAACAAGGTAGCAAAAAAAAAGCAAAAGAAAAGAGGGAGCCATTAGAAAGAGGCCTAGTGACTGGGTGGATGAGCCTTGTGTAACGTCAGTAAAGTGCTAGCCATGTAGGACAGTCACGACCAATGTTTCTTACAACTGGGTCAATGTTCCCGTCCAGGGGCAGCGAGGGCATTCTGCGTGGTTTTCTGTGTGTGTGTGTGTGTGTGTGTGTGTGTGTGTAGTGAGTATCTATCTGTTAACTTCCACATACCTGCTAGAAACTGCTTTCCCTTGCAATGCCTGTCAAGTGCACCTCTGAGTGGACCTCCATGCATATTGAATGAATACTTCAATGACTACTTATCAATACTTAATGAATACTTATCAGTGAATCCCTGAGTGACTTCTACAGCACAGATTTTTTTTTAAAGGCTTTTAAAAAGGCATGCAAAGCCTTTTTAGATGCGGCTGAGTACGTAGCGCAGTCCAACGCCGGCGGGGCAGAGGAGAGGAGGCTGAGCGGGCCGGCGAGTTCATGGTCGCGTTTGAATGTCTGAATGTGATATTTTCCAGTGTCGGCTGAGGTGATGCCGGATTTGCCGCAGTCGCGCAGAATGAGAAGTAACACTTGCTATCGCGGGGGAATCTGGCTGCCTGCAGACCCCACTGTGAGTGTGTCCTTGTCTGCTGGTGTCTGGCGGCATGTGTCCGTCTTAAGGTTTGTGTGTGCATGTGGGTAGCAGTTCTGCATTGTATCAGCCACTAGATTGGAGGCCTGGAGAAATGGGTCAGCGCCAGCCTCGTCGTTCCCTCTCACTGTCTCTCCTGCTCTTTGCACATGTTTTTTTTTTTTCCCAGCCTCTCTTATTCCCAAGTCGCTCCCAGAATAAAAACGAAACACCTCCGGTTGTCCACTCCTCCTGCGGCTGCCTGGATCTGGGTTAAACCAGCGAAGTCCATCACTCATTACCTCTTTCCCCACCTTCCTCTCTCTTCTCTTTCCCTTGAATAAAGAAACTCAATGAAGTCTCCACTAGTCTATCTTAATAATCTCAGCCGAGGAAGAAGACGCATACAGTGTAATGATATGGATGTAAGGAGTAAACAAGGCATGCTTCCATGTTCGGTGAAACACTTGTCATCTCCTGACATTTAGGCTGCATTCAGACAGAATCAGGCACTGCGGCGAAAACAGCAGTTCAGGCTGCGGTGGTGCGGGCCTAAAAGTTAAAACATAATCAACTTTTGGAGTAACACAACTGACGTCACACTGAGGTGGCAAATCACGCCGGCGATCAGACCGGGAGACGCCCAGGTGAAGAAGAACTTTGTTTACCATGTAGCATTGTAGCATTAGCTGTTTACTGTAGCATTCCACTGTTTATCAAGCAACTGCGATGGTGGAAGAGAGACTGATCGATCGGCGACTGTACATCAGCTGTTCAACCCTGCCACGAGGGAGCAAAAAGACGTTAACCGCTGTGTAGTCGCTTGGCTTGTGTTGGTCTTCAAGCTGGGATTGCTGGTTAGCATGTGACACTCCCACACTGCCGCACAACCCTGCGCTAATCGCCACAACGCCTGATTCCATCTGAATGCAGCCTCAGACTGAAGAAGTCATGAACACAAGCAGTTTCAATAGAAGGGTCTTATGTTCAGCAATGATGACTTTGATAAAAACAAATTTATATATTGGTCATGTGTCTCAACTGAGAACATGTCACACACTGGGTGTCTTCGTTCTATCTAAGCTCAGGGCCTGGCTCATGGTGACCGGAGCTAAGTGTTTCGTCAGTGTGGCCCCACACTCACACAGTCGGAAGGTGAGAGATACACACAGGTAACAGGGCACCATAGTACTGGATGGATGTCTCCATCTGCCTCTCTTAAATTAATGCCACCATCATTCATCCTGTTGTCTTTTTTGGGCCAGTAAGTTGCCCCCCCAAACCCTCCCCTCCACTCTCCACCCTCATGTACTCACACGCTCCCACACCCAGATACAGAGGATTGCACATTTACACACCTGTGTGAGCACACAATCACTAAATAAAAGCCCCTCAGTCTCACATTAGGCTGATTTACTGTCTCAGTTTAAGCATGAATTCTGTGCAGTGAAGAGGAAAACAGGAGACAACTACACCTAACTCGCACTTCCACGTCTCCTGTCACTTTGTCATACTTTCATCACTGGGGAGGGGGGCAAAAAAGCCCTCTGTTGCAGCAATCACTCTCTCCTCCAGTAGCTCTTGCTTTCCCTCCTCTCCAACATTTCCCCATCCCTCTCCTTTCAATTATTGCCTTTATGTTTCCAGCCTTCCTGCCGTCCCCCCTCTTTGTAGGGGCTTCCTCTCAGGCAGAGCCTAGCTGCGACATTGTCTGTCATTGCAGGATTACAGCATTGGCACCTTGCCACAAACATGCCGAAGACGCGGAGGAGGCGACCCTCGCCGCATGTGTTCTGCTCTGCCACAGGGTACAAACCCTTCGACTAGAAAAACAACTCACGAAACGCCGTACGTATCTGAAGCCAAAACCTCCCTCTGGGCCACTGAGCTGTCAGATTTCCTTAATATAAGTGACTTTGAGTCAACTTTGTAGCTGATAGTGACTTTTAGACAATAGAGATATTGCAGAAAATTGGCATGATACTGTTTGGGGAGTGCTGAGAATACAGTTTGACCCTCATGGTTATTAAAGGCTTGGACGGCTATTTTTGGATTCATTTATTGGCTCATTATTTTATGATACTGTTTTGCATCTTTCTATTTCTTCTAAAATCAAAACAACGCTCAAGATTTGGTGTTCCCTTGAAATGTGATGCCTGACAAAGCAGGAAAAACATTTGAAACACTTTGAACTACATCATCTCCATCCAATACTAGCTAATATCCATTTTTAATAATTTATTAATCACACAAAATAATAAGAAAACCTAAAACACCATCATGTTGAAACATCACAGGCCAAGTGATTCTGAGATTATATAGAACCTCTCTGAAGGACAGGCGGTCAAATAAGTCTATTTCTTGCTTTTGGGTTTGATATGTAGGTTACGCTTCTTTTGGTAAAAAAGAAATTGGCAGAACAGGGGAAGAGGAAGGGGAGAAGTTGCTCGACTGAAGGACAAATGTCTGGTGAAACAGGAAGCTAGGAACAATGCTAAAAAGAGGGAAGTGGGTCAACGGTCTGAAGGGAGGAACGTGACAGCGATCTGTGACATGTAGCAGGAGAGAAGGAAAGCGAAAGCAAGTGGGAAGATGGCGGCGGGGAGAGGGGAGGGGTTGCTAAATTAAGAAGAAGGGAAGCAGAAGGGTGTGGAGGAGGAGGATGAGTGAGGGTGAAAATGTGAGAGAAAAATGGGAAAAGGCAGGAGTCCATGGGAGGCAGGAGCTGTTAGAGAAAAGGGCCTCATAAATGTCACTCCTTCTTGGGTGATATTAATGGCAAATGTCAAAGACCCCGAACTTACAGGAGGTTAGGTCTCCTAAACACACACAAACAAAACAAAGTTTTTCCCTTCAGATGACGATTTTTGAAAGGAGGCAGTGAAGGAGTGGGCCTGCAGAGGAGCTGTACATCTTAAAGACTGTAATTACACTTAACTGTCAGTCTAATTAAGGCTTTTAATGAACTCCATGAGAGCTCAGAAAGGACAAAAACCACCAGCCACTGGAATGTGTGTGTGTTTGTTTGCATGTGTGTGTGTGTGTGATAAATGATGCGCTCAGGAAGAACGTGCACATAAACGGCAACACAATCAAACATTTTAATGAGCCTGAGTGCAGCTTTGAGGTCCACCAGCTAATAAACATGCATACCTGTAAGGGTCTCTCATCTCCTATTGCAACACACACACACACACACACACACACACACACACACACACACACACACACACACACACAGAGAACTAATTGTACCTGTCACACTCTCTATGGTGATAAAGTGTTAAAGCCCTGCCCACTGCAGAAGCGTGACTGGACCTATAGGAAAGACCTTTGAAACAATTGGATTTGCCATTAAGGTAAACTTTATTTAAGATTTATCTAAAATACTTAACACCACAGAGCTAATCTGCATTATACATCATTAAGCTCGGCTGCTCAAACTCTTGGCTGCACTCTCTTGTTGGCTGGCCAGGTATAGGAAAATAGATTGCACTCAAAGGCTGGAAAAATGTTAGGTCTTGATCTAGTGGCAGATACAGAGCAATAACCAGAATCAAATCTTGTTTGATTTTGGGTGGGCGAGCTCAATTGGGTATAATGATGGCACAGAGTTCACTCTTTGCTGTGTACTTTTTAAAAGTCAGTTAACCCAAATTACAATGAAAATCAAACATATTTTCTCGCTTGGTCACCCTGTTCATGTGGTAAAAGTGGAGCTAAATGCCTACTGTCTTCTATAGTGATTAAGATCTCCTCATTTTGTAGGCTTGGTTTGTTGGTTCTTTTGTATGAAAGTACTTTGTAGCTTTATTAATGTGAATGTGCTGTACAAATCTAGTAATTTATGCATTATTATCATGTAGTAGTAGTAGCAGCAGTATTACTAACAATGCATTGTTTAGGAGTAGTGACGCTACATGTAGCAAAACTAGCAATAGCAATATTTCACTTCCTCTCAAAGAAAAGAGGCTCCTAAATTACTTGGCATTATTTGGGCATTTTATACCTTTATTAGATAGTGACAGATGGAGAATGACACGCAACAAAGGTCCTCGGCTGAACGTTAATTGGGTCGCTGCAGTTCATGGTTGGCGCCTCAACCCCTAGGCCACCATGGGCGCCCCAGTATCAGTGTGTTAAGCTACTTTTTCCTAAGTAGCATGTAGTGTAGTTTGCTCCTTTCAGTAAAAGTATAGAGTTAGTGTAGCTTAATAACTTCCAATGGAGAGTAGCTTGTTGCTTCAGGAGCTACATGTTTAAAGCAGCTTCCCCAGTACTGACTAATAACCATTTGCTCCTTAGTTAAAACTATCTTTTCTTCATATAAAGAAGGGCAGAGACACATTTTAACTATCACTACTATTATTATTCTTTCCATGTCAGGGGCCACCGTTACCATCCATTTCAGGGCCCCAACACATAGATCAAGAAACACTGGAGACACAGAAAACAGTCTCTCTTTTCTTTCTCCCTCAAGTTTCCTTCTTTCATACCATTCTTTCAACCAGAGGCTATGTCATAGGCTGTAGACACTGTGCGTGCACACACACACACATACACACAGAAGCACTTTAAACCTGGCTCAGTTTTAGTGTTTAAATGCACCAGCCAAGACTCGGCTATTATACAATCCTGACGAGCATGGAGGTCCTTCTAATGGATCAACACAGATTCAATACAATTCGACAGTGTGTGTCTGTGTATGCTTGCCTTAAATGTCCTTGAACCATGACTGTAATACTTGAATACTGAGTCGTGCATTTGCGTGCGTGTATGTGTGTGCTCTTTGTAATGTATGCTTTAGCCTATATGGGCATATACGTTGGAATTCTGAAATGTTTTACTAATCTTAACCCCCTCCCCCTCTCTCTTCTTGTTTCCAAAAGAGGAAAGCAGGAGAAACACATCCACATGTACAGAACATGGGAGCCAGCCAGCCGAAATAATACATCTTGACATCTGTGCCTGCATACTGCTCGCGGGAGAGTTTGAAGAGAGAGAAAGTGGAAAGACGAAGGGTGAGATGTGAAGGGCAAGATGATGGACAGCAGAAAGCATAGGGCAATTATATACTGTTTGTGTGTGTGTGTGTGTGTGTGTGTG
>LKNJ01000930.1:97110-117024 GCA_002120245.1 Maccullochella peelii
GTGTGTGTGTGTGTGTGTGTGTGTGTGTGTGTGTGTGTGTGTGTGTGCACATGCATGCTCGTGCTTGTCTCTGCTTTTCAGAAATGTGGGTGTATATGCACTCCTTATGTGTCAGTCAGTTTTGAAGTGAGTTTATGTGTGTGTCTTAAATCTTATTTGCACGTCATGAGTGTGTCTAAGGGGTTGATGCATGTGAGCGTGTGTGTGTGTGTGTGTGTGTGTGTCGCTGTCTGTCTGCGTCTCCCTCCCCAAATGTGTGTTTCAGCGTCTAATCTTCTGGTCTCGTTAGCTTAAGTGAAATCATCCACGGATGTCTGGTGCATGCGGGACTGGAAAAACCTGTGTGTGTGTGTGTGTGTGTGTGTGTGTGTGTGTGTGTGTGTGTGTGTGTGTGTGTGTGTGTGCTCATTAACACAAGGTTTCTCTCGGTGCTGTCCTAAGGTTTGTTTGAATTACAGTGTTTGATGTAGACTTCACTTCATCTGACAGCTGAAAGATATCTGTATGTCTCTTTCCGTCACCTTAGTTTTCAAGTTCAACAAGCTTTATAAGCATGATCATTCTCACGCTGCCAAAGCAAAGTACACAACCCCAAGTCTGTCACAGTAGATAAAAAAAGTGTGTAAAACAAACCTGTGCAGCAACTATAACTGTAAATCTTATTCAAGTTCAGCAGCATACTCCTGTTATGTGACAAATATTTTATGGGTATGTGCTTGTTTAAAAAACAGCCATGACATGATAGTGAAGTATTGTGACACTCTCACTCAACTTGACATTAAGAAACACATTGAATTCATGTTTGATCCAAAGTGTCCTGAGGGAGACACTGAACCGTGTGTGCCACCTCACCATGAATATAAAAAAAACATCTGCTAAATGTATGAATGATAATATGACGCTTCATTGATTATTGGGCTTTTATTGTGCTGGCAAAGACTCACTGTCTCGCCTAAGGGCACCTCAGCAGGGCGGATGCTTGGATCTCCTTCTTCCAAGTCAACCTGCTAAACACAATCTCATTCGCATGAAGTTTTGTTTGTCGAAAATCAAGTCTAAATCAAAAGAGGGGTAAGAGGGGTAACATGAGTGTGTCATTTGTATGAGAAAGCAGATTTTAAGTATTGTAAGTAGTTAAAACCTAATATTCTCTTTTAAGTGTATTTTTCAACCATGTTTTGATGGTTAAAAATTATCATTATGTCCTGATCTGAAAACTAACATTTTCATTTTCTGATTTCATCTTCTGACTCATGCGTGCGAAATTTGGAAGTGGGAAAAGTATAGATCTGATAGCAAAAGGAATGCATGTATCTCTTCAGCGCTCACTGTTTCATGCTGTCTTCGACTTACAGCAGGGAACTGAAATGAGGGGGGGGGGCATCTAAAAGAGTAATAAGTGTGTCGTGCAGAAAGAGAGCTGGAGAGACATGGTGACAGACATGCAGAATGACAGAAACAGAGAATTAGACAGAGATGCTGAGGAGAGAAAGAGTTTCCCACCTAAATCAAACTTTTAAACAGGGTCAAGTGTGAGATTCTGGTGTAAAAACTGCTCAGGCTAATTTAAATTTTAAATGTGCCACACACACACACAGCACACACATGAACACACCCAGCTCCTGTAGGATGACAAGCCCACTACTCTTACCTCCAAGGACTGCTAGCAGCTCTTTTAAAGGCCTGGTTTAAAAAAAAAAAAAAGCTGCCACAGCGTGCCAAAACATGGCAGATGGGAGACATTTTCCACTCACATACTGACTGACAAAATCTCACATAACAAGAACTGATTGGTGGTGTAAGGATTGATATGTGTGATGTACCCTCTACACTCGGAGAGCAAAAGGAGTGCACTTCAATGTCAATGTCTTCAGTGAGGGGTACTTAGCTAAAAACATCAGCTCCACAGGAGTACTCAGTGATAAAAAATAAAAAAGTTAGCACAAATCCCAGCAAATAGGCAGAATCGTGTTAGCATCTCATATAACGCACCAGCCCTAAATAAACTATGACTAATTTGTCGCTTGCTGTCACATTTGTGGGTTGAGCAACCTTTTTCTTCCCGAGCACTGCCGCCAAAACTTCTTCGATTACTTTATCAGTAATCCGTTTAAAGCAACACGCTCCAAGTGCCGTAAATCTGTCCCGCTCCTCTAATCTTCAATTCATCACACATTTCCTAATCACGCTCCAAAAATAACAAACCTGGTATTACTTACTCTTTTCTTTCTGTACGACGAGAGCTGAGCCAAATGCAAGCTATCAAAGGTTTATGGCGTGCATATGAATCACTACAGACTAACAAATCACGCTGTTCACCTTGTTATATTGTAAAATAAAAGAAAAAATAGGACTTTATTTTTAATTGAAGCTTCAAATAATTTGAAATGGACTTGCAATAATGTAATAGTGCTTTCTTGGCAAGGTCAAGCTTGTAAAAACAGTTCTTAAATCTTCAAAAGGGACAAACCTGGATAAATAAAGGTTAAACCAATAAAACAGACCGGGCATTCTCCATTAAACCTTGTCTTTCCTCCCAGCCGACCGGCTTCTAGAGGCAGTGACAGCAGAACTGTTGCTACAGATGAGGTAAGACGCTATTCGCCACAACAGGGCCCTCTTCTCTCGCAGCGCCACCAAGAGAGCAGCCGAGCGAGGCAGGAGGTGCCAATGAATTAGTTCACTGTTTTCACTCATTATACCGAACTGACTGCCTCACTTTTTCTCTGTCTTTATTTACACCCTTTTCTTCATCTCCGACTTCTCTGGCACCGCACACACACATCCAACAAAGACCCCGCTCATAATGAGGGCATAGCGGTGTCTGAGTGTGTGTTATTCTTTGTGTGGTTTGTGTGTGCGTGTGTCTGTGTGTGCGTGTGGAGGGAGGAGGATTATGGCAGTTCCAAAGCTGTGAATAGGGGCCAGGCTGGGCCTTGGCCCTGGCTGAATTAATTACTCTAATTAGCTTCTTAATTGCATATATTAAACCAGTGGTTAGCAGGGCTGGAGCCGTGGTTAGGGCCTGGATCTAAAGCTGGAGCTGGGGGTGGGAAGAGGCGGACAAAAGGGTACACACACACACACACACACACACACACACACAGAAGTAGCAAACCAGCTTCACCTTCCCCCACCCACTTGACGCAACCTGAAGTGGAGAAACGAGACCAAGCTCCCCTCCATGATGAGGGTATTCAATTATCCAACCCCCCCTCATCAATATATAATCAGCATATATAGCAGCAGCAGATGTGTGGTACTAATATGGATGATAAGCCCCCCCAGAGGGAACAGAGAGGATTAATATTAGAACTACAGGGACTACTTGAAGCAGTCTTCATCTGAAACTCTTTACTGTATCACTTACTCGGTGCTCTGCTCCCTGTGACATTCAAGATGCCAAACCCTGCCACTGATTTGTGAGCGTTGAGCCTCGCCCCGTCTGGCCCCGCAGCACGTCACACAGACTTACATAGACCATGACAGCATCAGAACCATTAGTTCCACCACTCGTTCCACTTCCCAGCTTTTTTGGCTCGTATGTTTTGCGCATTCTAAACAATTATCAGAACCCTTGGCTCTCCAGAGCGGACAACATGCAACAAATTAAGCTTTTTTGGCTTGAGTTGACCCTAGAGTAAAAATAAGCCAGGCTGAGAGACAGAGAGAGAAAGAGAGAGAGGGACAGTAAAGGTGGAGGGAGTGTGTGTGTGTGTGTGTGGAGGGGAAGGATTTGGGTTCTGAAGACGAGAGGTGGGGGTAAAAATTGCCGAAAAATGCTTTGTTGTATTTGTGAAATGCACCCCAAGTATCTTACAACAATGGCGATTAGTCAAGAACAAGTAAACAGCCAGTCTTCTAATGAATCTCTCTTCAATAAACATGTGAAGTACGCGTGCACGCACACACACACACACACACACCGTGCATGTGCACAAGCGCAGAGTGATAATGATGTTCTTTGTGGAGTTTTTTGGGGTAATTAGGGCTGCTTAAATGGTGGTTAAAAAGGATTTGCAGTTGATTGTTTGTCCTTGTGTCTTTGAGCCGTGGGCCCTCTTGCTCCATTGAGTGTCAACCCTGTCTCCTTCTACTGTCTCTCCTCATAGCACACAGAAATCCTTCTTCATCAGTCCGTCCACAGCCAACCCTTCCTCTGCTCCCTTCTATTTCTCCCTCTCTTCTTCTCAAATTATTCTAGCTCGTCTGTTTTCCCTGTAATTTACACTCTCTCTCTCTCTCTCTCTCTCTCTCTCTCTCTCTCTCTCTCTCTCTCTCTCACTCTCTCTCTCTCTCACTTTTCCTCCTCCTCCTCTTCCTCTCCATCTTCTTCTATTGAACAGCTGCCGGGTCCAATCCGATTCCAAGAACACCATAATCTCCCTCACACATGGCAAAGATCATGCCTGTTACTTATAGACAAACTACTCCCACAAAGAGCATGTCTATGCTGTGTGGAGCTGGAGTCAGGATATGGTTAGCCTAGCTTAGCATAAAGACTGGAAGCAAGGGAGTTGGCTAGCCTGGCTTTGTTCAAAATAACACCTAGCAATGTCTCTAACACCTACCACCATGTCAAAGACCAAAACCAAAATTTGTGCTCACTAACTGCAACCTAACTGCTGGGTGGATGGACAAACTGTTGTTAGTCAAAAAATAACTCCAACATGTAACTCTCCCTTGAATCACAAATTGTCCTTTTTACATTTCTATTCATGTATGGGTCAGACAAACTACATACGCTGTGTAAAGGAGCTAACTTTAGAGTTGTTGGTAGGTGTACTTCTCCAGTTTGGGCAGAGCCACGCTAGCTGTTTGCCCCTACTTCCAGTCCTTATGCTAAACTAGGCTAAACACTGTCTAACCCCGGCTATCTTCTCATCTCACTTTCAGACAGTAACCAAGTACAGATACACTGTGCTCATATCCAGTCTTTATGCTAAGCTAGGCTAACCATGGCCTTACTCCAGCCATTGCTCATTCCACTCTCAGAAAGAAAGAAAACAAGCATATTTCCTAAAATGTCAAACCATTTAATTCCATTAAATGAAAAGGGGAGGACAGATGGTTCATTGAGAACGGTTTCAACACAAAGTTTGTCCGTGTGTGTAAGCAAACACACACACACACACCATGTCTGCGCATCTGTGTGTAGGGCTACGCATCTGTCCGTGTGAATGTGTTCATTATGCTGATCAGGGGTCATGTTTGCGTGAACCTGGACACTAAATCAAAGCTATATTAGTAGGCTAATGCGTTCTCCTGATGGCAGAGGTCAGCCGAGAGGTGCGCTTGTTTTAAACTCCCCCATGTCTGATTGCCGGGAAACACATCCTTCTGCAAAAGGTTCCTCGGCAGAAGGCAGCAGCACAATGATGCCTTTGTCTGTCAAGCTGCGGTGGGCAACGAGAAAAGTTTGTGTATCTGCGTGTGTGTGAGTGTATGTGTGAGACAGGCAGACAGTGTAGGAAGGTTAAATGAATCATACAATGTTAACCAGGCCCAATCCAATTAGAGAGGGATTCTTCTTGTCTGACCTTTAACAGGAGAGACGTATTCACACTCACTCATGCAATCAACCCCAACCCCACCCCACCAACACAACCACACACACAAACTCTCACAAACTTCACAGTCAGCCTTCCACACAAACAGACAGACACACAAACATAACACTCACGCAAGCACACACCGACACCCACAAATGCACCCTCCGCCCACAGTCACACACACATAAATACACGCGCACTCAACCAACATCACACACATACTACAACACACACACACACACAGCCAATCTCACAGACAGTAGCGCGGCTCTGATTGCTGACCTAAATCGGCCAGGCGATCTGTCACTTTCTCTTACTCACACTCAGCACACATCTTTTTTTTTTCATCTTTTTCCTCCCCTTTCTCTTCTCCCTCTCTCTTATTTTTTTCTTGCCCAAATATCCTTCGCTCTCTTCCCAGTGTCACTTTACATCAGCTCATTCCCACCCCTCTCCTCTCCCCTATTATCTTTACCAGAAATGCCTTGGCCTCATTTGTATCCCACGATATAGGTGTCACCGTACAGTATGTTGCACGTTTACAGTGGTTTTGCAGTGATCTGTATACCGTATTTAAGTATATGTACATATCCTCAAGCATATAATGAAGCTACATAAAGTGAAGCTCAGGGGACTCTTGGGCTTAATCATTTAAAACACTTGACTTGACTACCATCCTTTTAAATAGAGTCATCTTTTCTACTATCCACTTTCTCTTATCCATTGAGAGATGCAGATAAATTTTATCTCTAAAGGGGATATTAGTCGGATCCGTTGCACCAAACCCCTGCCGGCTTATTCTATGCCATTTTCCACTTTTGCACTTTATCTGAGGCTCTTTTCACACATGAGAGTTTAACTGAGGCTGTTCGCCCCAACAATTCGATGTGTTTAGTAGAGTGTGAAAAATGTGTTGCGGGCTAGAAAAGCAGTCTCAGGTCCACCTCAAAATAGTTGTCAGGGGCTGGCTTGGAGCGAAACCCTAGGCACGTCCCATGAGGGCCACAACAGATTTGAAAGCCTTAGCACACTTGGAAGCTGAAAAATGTGTAACACAATTTTACTTGTGTGTCAGTATGTACAGTAAGATTCATGTTGGTGGGGATGGGGTGGGCCTGGTGTGTAGGTGTGTATTTGCAATTTGTAATGAAGAAAATGAACAGGTTAAAAGCACACCTCACCTATGCCCTTAGTCATCGGACATAAGGGGCATAGGTGCAACAACTCTGATTACTGAGAAGCAGTGGTGGAAGAAGTACTCAGATCTTTTACTTATTAAAAATAGAAATGCCACAGTGTACAAATACTCTGTTACAAGTAAAAGTCCTGCATATATACAGTGGTACACAAGCATTTTAAATTGAACCTCTTTTCTCCCCTGTGTCTGTGGTTGCTTTAGAGCCAGACAGGAGGCTCAAATCAGAGGGCTTAAACTTGATCAAATATTCAGCAGATATAGATTTCTCAGAGTCCTTGGATTCCCCACCTATTCCACCCAGCTGCTTTCCATCCCTCCCTCCGCCCTTCCCTTGAATCCCTCACATTTGCTCTTCACTTCAGTCACAAGCAAAGTTGTGTGCTGCACACAAACATATACACACTCACAAAGACAGCCACGCACGTATGCACATGGGGAATCATAAACTAACGCAGAGTGGCGGAGAGGTGCAGCTCATTTAGGCTGCAGTGCAGTGTTTCTCTCCGCTTCCTCTCCTTCATTGTCTCTTCTCTCTCATCTATTTCACTCTTGGCTTTGCTGTCGTTCCCCATCTTTCTCTCTCTTCATCTCTCCCACTCTTTTTCTCCCTCTGTCCCCTTTTTTCTGTCCTCCCTCCCTCCCTCTCCCTCCCTCCTTCTCCCCCATCTGGATTCTGTGTCATTTATTTCAGCTTAACCCTGATAAATAAACCAGCGAGTACCGCTGCATTATTGAACACTTCTACATTGCTGTCTGCGCACGCTGCGCTGGCCCCGTGCTGTCCAACAATTAGACCACACACACACATACACACACACACACGTAGCCCCACCCTGTCCCAAGTTGTTCACAGGGACACCAACCAAAACTTGCCGTTAAAGACTGAAAGGGTTACACATAAATTCATATTAACACACACACACACACACACATTAATGAGACAGAGGAAAGGAGACAGATGGATGGACAAGAAAGATAAACAGAGAGACAGAGAAGAGGAAAAAATAAAGTTTGCAGAAAAGAGACTAAGACAGGATGGTATGCAAATGACTACAACACAAACACACACGCACCAACACACCATTAACTTTCCCCAAAAACTCATAAACTTACCCAAAGACACACAGATGCAAACATGCACAAACACACAGATTTATTCTTGTAGGTGTGCAGTCTCCAGTCAGCTCTTCTATTATTCATATTAGCGGGAGGGTTGTTTATCTCTGCCATTGTGCAACGGCAAGCACCAGCCTCTCCGCAAAGCCCCGTGGGCCCTGCTCCCTAAACACACCACTGGGAGACATTCATGTACACACACACGCGCGCGCGCGCACACACACACACACACACACACACACACACACACACACAGAAAAGTACCCTAATGTCCACATACTCATGCTAGCCGCATAGCCACACACAAAACGAACAGACAATGTCATACCTGTATCCATGCACACACACATACACACTGCCATCTGTCTCAGTGTGCAACAACAACAGCACCGCAGTCCCACGGCGACTGACCCATTCACAACAAATCTGACCAATCTTTGTGTGTGTGTCTTTTGGGTATGTGTGTGTGAGCTATTTCCAGACTATTTTCTACTGTGTGTTTACAACCACAAGCCTGCTTGTATGCCAATGTGTGTGTGAGTGCATATATTTATGAGAAAGCCCCTGTGTATGGCAATGTGACCATGCATATGTTAGTGTGCATTAGAGTGAAAGAGATAACTCACATATGAGGTCATATGTATGTTGACTGTGAGCCTGCAATTATTCACTGCTGGTGTGCATGTTGGTGTGTTCAAGCATGTATATATTGCATATACATGCATGTGTGTGTGTGTGTGTGTGTGTCTATGTGCATGCATGTGCATTCATTCATGTGTGTGAATGTGTGTGTCCCATTCCCCTGACAGCAGCAACGGTGATAGAAAGTGACCGCGTTGTTTCAGTGTCACCGTGCAGATGAGATGCCGTGTCTGCGTGTCAACTGACACTCACATCAGCCGCACACACAACGACAGACCTGTCTCTGTCTGTTGTCATCTTCTTCTATCCATCTTCCTTACTTTTTTCTCTCTTCTCTTTCCTTTCATCCCTGCACATCCATCTTGTAACTCTTTCTCGCTCTTTCTCCGCTCTCTCCTCCTTGCTGTGACTCAGCCTCTCTGCATCTTTCCAGCCTTCACCTCCATCACTCAGTCTCCAGAGAAAAAGACATCGGTTTGACTGCTAGCCAGGCCTATTAGTTGTAATGTTATGTTTTAGCCAATTTTAGTACAATATGGGCGGTGTTTGCCACTTTGGACCATAAAACTGAACATGATAAATATTAGAAAATTATAGAAAAGTATGTTCAAGCACAATTTAATAACACTTCTATGCCACTTTGTTTTAAAATGTACCCACTTAACATATTATTTGATAATTTTTCTTCCCTCATCCTGGTCTGCAAATTCATTTAAATATCACATAATGCTGTACTGTAAAGAAATATGTAAAAACAACACAGATGGTCCCTTGTGACTGAAAATTAATCTCTGAAAAGCTGCATGTTTAAAAGATATGTTCACAAAAATTACAAAAAAAAAACAAACCTCTGGATAATCCACAATACACATTGTCATCAGGTTTTATAGGGACTATTTTTTCAGATAAAAGAGTTCACAGTGAGGTCTGTGGATTATCCAGAGTAACAAGGACATTGCTTCTGGAGATCAAAAAAAAAGAAAAATCTCAACAAAAAAAGATCAAATGAAACAAAAACTATCTACATGTCTTGATACCACAAGGAGTAAGTGAGAAAATATGTTTTTTTGTAATTAAGGTGAACTGACCCTTTAAAATCAGCTGATCTTGGACCAGTTTTAACAACAACTCTTCTACTCTCTCATGTGTATTCTGTCATTTAAGTTGCAAACCAGATCAGCTGCATAGAGATGGTTTCCTCGTGCAGTTCTCATTAAGAAGACACATCATCAAGACCGCACTCTGATTGTGAATGTGTGTGAGCATGTGTGTGTGTGTGTGTGTGTGTGTGTGTGTGTGTGTGTGTGTGTGTGTGTGTGTGTGTGTGTGTGTGTGCTTGTGCATGCATGCATGGAGTGTGTGTTACACAAGACCCTGGCGCCTGCTTTCAAAGGATTCATTAAAAGCAGTGAAAGGCTTGATCTGCGGTTTGGGTTGATGTACTGAGCATGTCTGTGTCTCTGTGTGTGTGTGTGTGTCTGTGTGTGTGTGGTGGGATTTGAATGGTGAAAGAAAAAGAGGAGAGAGGAGAAACTAAAGGGGGGAGAGACTGAGGGAGAGACACAGACAAAACAGACAGAGAGAGAGAGAGTGACTGAGAAATGGGTTTACATAAACCCTGACCTCATGTTATGAATGAAAACATCAATCAATGAGTATAACTAATCAATTTTCTCACTCTTTCTCTCCTCTCCACAGGATGCAGAAGTAAAAAATTACATTTAATGGGATTCATGTAATCTGATTACAAAACAGTGGCATCTGTGCTGCATTAGTGACTGAAGAAACAAAGTAATCTTTGGAGTTTTTCAGACTGCTTGCTAGATTTTCTTAAGACACAAACATAATTTTCTCCAGAAATGATCAATGATACCACTTGTTGATGATGTCAACACAAATTATGATGTGGAAATGAAATCCTAAAGAGTTTTTAGTATCATTCGCTATGCATCATAGTGGCAGACTCCAAAGGAAACTGATTACCCAGTGGACTTTAAGCAAGCTACTGGTAATCTGTAATGGGTTTAACTCTGAAATTAACCTCCGCTGCCTTTTTTCCTCCTGCTGTTCCCTCCACATCGCCACACATACATTTTAATGTGTGTGTCTGCTAGGTCTGCAGTGTGCAAATTAAATCACGCTATGCTATAGGCTAATTAAAACAAGATTTCCCTGGGGCTTGCTGCGCATACATTGGTGCCGTTACACACATGAACAAACATACATTTACTGTAACTAAATTCAGGGACAAACCAGTCCACAGTGAGGTCAGTATGCATAAAAGCTACAGCAGATATGTTGCTCTAAATGAGCAGTAGGATTAACAGTTATTCATTATCTCACAGCCTCATTAAGTACACAGAAGCTCTGGTGAGAGATTAAATACAATTCTTCATTAAGAGCACATGAGCAAAAGCCACACTGTACACTATTCACAAGCTATCTGGTGACGTTATCAATAAGTTATCAGTACCAAATGCTCTCTCCGATCAGCTACTCCCCTGTCTCTTCACCTCTCCAACTCTCTGTCTCTGTTCAAATGTGTGAGTACACGTGTGTGTGTCTGAGTGTGTGTGTGTGTGACCTTGTGTTGCAGCCGTTATTGATTGGGCTGGAGCTGTCAATCGATCAGTCTGGTCTGTGTGTGGAGATAAAGGTGTTTCTATCTCTGGACACTCCACTTGCCAGGTGGGAGTACAGAAGAGAGGGGTGGGCAAAGTAGGGACTGCGGGCCACATTTGGCCCTTTGCTTACATCTTTTTAGCCCTGTGAAGGGTTTTCTGACTGTTTTTACTTTGCTGCAATGTAACATGGTTCAGGTTTAAATAAACTTGTTTATTGATTGAAGTTCTCCAGTGTGCTCTGGTGGCTTTGTGCACGATAAGCAGTCGACTGGGTGTATTTGACACATAATCAGTATCTGTGCAATCATCATACATGTCATTACACAACACTGATGTAAAGATATACAAAAACACAATCTTTTAACATATGTACTTGCAGATCAATGGATTTTAAATGAAGAGATAGTTTAATTTAGCTATCAATGTGTCGGTTTTATGCACCACAGTGTCAGTTTCTTGCAGCCATATTAGATGTGGCTGTTCAATATCTGTCAGTCATTGAATCAGGTATCAGCAGGTATCAGATTGCATTAACTCCTCCCTACTTATCAGGTCAAAATTCCTGTATCATTGGGTCCCTGGGCACATATACGGTGCACCGACACACTCCCATACATACATGGTGGCTTACTGCACCACTGCATGCTATCTCATCTCCTCATATCTAATCAGAGAGAAACACTTGTATGTTGATAGCCTCACCTTTCTTCACAAACACGGTATGAGGACAGATAGCAAAAACCGAGCGCACCTGAAACCGGCGAACAAATACCGAACACAAAGAGACATGAGGGACTGAGAGACATGAGACATGAGAGCTTATATTCTCTTTGTTTCTGTCTGTCTCTGTCCATCTCTCCATTTCTGTCCCGGCTTCCTCCTCCTCCTGGCTCTACCCGTTCCATCGCTTTTAGAGGGGTTTTTTTCTACCCACAGATGAAAAGAAGTGAAAAGAGCATTTGCACACCTGAGTGAATAGAGCTTGCAGGTGCGTGGGAGGAGAGCTGTGGGAATCGAACAGGGTCTCTCTCTCTCTTTGTCTATCCTGCTCACTCTCTCACTCCTGAGGTGTTTTTACAGTGCTTGTGTTTGTATTGGAAACTTGTCTGTGTGCGAGAGCGTGTGTATGCATGCACATGAGTGTGTGTGCTTTTGTGTGTGTTTTGCGTGCATTTCTCCAATTGTGAGCGCCGAATGTTCTCGGCTCTTGGTCTGTATTTAAAAACAACCCACAGGTTTCGGTTGACGCGACCTTTTACTTGCAGATTGTTCCGTCCGATACAAACGCATGGCCTGGCTCGCCTTGATGACCTCATCAGGTCTTCACGCAGTCTAACTCCAAACAAACCTTCTGAATAAACCAAAACAAACTGTGCTTCGCCATTTGTGGTCACTGTAAGGCTGGCAGTAACAATAAACAGGCCCGAGGCCAGCACAGCAGCCGAGCAGGACAAAGACATAGCAATGACAGACACCCACACACACAAACACACTCTTAGAAACGGCACTGAAGCACAAATGTAACCACACTTCACTAAACATAAAATCCCACACAAGTGGCAAAGAAGGATAAATCCAAGGACATACTGCAAAAAAGAATGGAAAGTAATTTTTGCTTTAAAAAGAGACATCAAGTGTGTTCAATCCCACAAAGGTGAAACAAGTGAAATTAATTAAAGTTTGTCAAATAACCTACAGTTGCAGCAAGGTTTGATTTGGAAAAGGAATACCCTGAAATATCCTAAAAACTACAGGCTCATTTGGTCATTTTATCAAATAAAGCCCTGTACCGGATCACACACAATTCTCAAACCTAATTACTCTAAACACACCCGCCCAATCATCACCATCATCACTGAAATAAACAAACACACTCAGGCACATTCAGAAATCAGCCATGCAATCATAACAACCCCCCATCACCCCCCACACACTGCAATAAAGCTCAACACACGCCCATAAACACACACACACAGTCTCTCTCCATCCCCTAATCTCCAGTGTTTGTCTGCTTCCTCGACTCACCGATGATGTAGTAGTCGTGCATGCTCTTGAACTCGTGGCCCCAGAGGTTGGGCGAGAACTCCTGGAACTTGATGGTGAACCGGCGTTCGCGCGTGGGCTCGTCGCAGGTCAGCACAATGTTGGGGGGGCCGGTCACCTCGCAGCGGTCCGCCTGTTCCCGCGACGACACGAGGTAGAGCTTGTAGAACTCGTACTCTGGCGTGGACCTGCCGGTGTCCAGCGGAGGGCAGATGAGGTCCAGCCGGTCCCCAATCTGAGGGTACAGAACGTAGCCCTTATCGTCCCTGAACCTGGATGAGGAAAGAAAGGAGTCAGGGGAGAGAGAAAGGCAGAGAATCATTAATTTAAGTCTTTTGCCTCTTGCAACAGCGATATAAACCAGTTCACAGCCACCTGTCCTTGCTGCTGAATGAGCAACAGATGGGTCCTTCTTTCTACTTCTTTCTTATTTGCTTTCTGTCATGGGGGACAAGTGCCTTTATAGAAGAACTGCTGTGCAGTCCACTGCACAAATACATTTTTACAACACAAGCTCACGCAGTCCCTTGTTGACCCCGTGAGGTGGTGGAAAAAAAAGCAGGGAAACATAAGCACTTGTTGATGATCCACATAGGGAAAATAACCACCAATCCAAAGCCAAAAAGGATTCAGTTATTAGAAAACCATTAATTTATGCTTTTTCCTTTGAACTACCCCACAGAATTAACCTTCAGTTCAGAGATATCATTGAGTGATCAAAATCTTGTATATTTTTAAACTAAATATATACTTCAGTAGTCAAATGTATGCAAAAGCAAACTTCAGGCACTCACAAGTGTAGGAGCAGGAGCAACGTTGCCATTAAAATAAAAGCCTGGGGTTGACTTGAGGCTACACAGAATTCAAAACAAAAAAATCTTGCAAACATATGTGAAGCAATAAAGTAAACAAAAAGACTTGAAATGCATGCACATGTTAATGTAGTATGGGAAATGAAAGTGAAATACTGTAAATAACAAAAACGTTTTTTCCTTGCAATGCAAATTTTCTTTTTTTCTGAGGCCTGTCCATAGAGGAAGAAACAGGCAGACAACTATCGCTGCAGATCAGCAGAACAAAGCTGCCAATGCCAAATCTCAGGTACGTACAGCTAATTAGTTTGCTAATTGGTTGTTTTGATGTCAGTCTGTCAGCCACTTCTGATATGAATGATGTGCAGCCTGTTTGTTTATAGCCTAACTGACGATTTGACACCTGTCATCTATGCGAAACCTGCAGCCTGAAGTAATTCTAATGCAACTGTTCAATAAGAATATGCTTGAGGGTGGTTTATTATCATCATCATCATTATAATTTTACCATGGCTTTCAGTTAACAGCTTTGATGTAACATGGTCTTAATGTTGTTAAATGGATTTCCTGGGGTAAACACTGAGCAGGTTTTGAGGAAATACTTCACATGAAAATTGAAATAAATTCTGCATATCAGCAAAAACCCAAATTGGTCAAAACCCAGTTAGAACTGACATGAAAAGTGTTTTTGCAATATGAAGGGCTAGTGGGCACACTGTGGCTGCACAGCTTTCCGAGGTCTTTCCAAAGCAGAGAACATGAAACACAGCAGTCAGAGGGGCATAAACTCAACAAATAACTCAAACTCTGTCATCCTCCTCACAGCACAGGCCCATCACCTGCTGATAAGGCCAAACACTATAAATTAGTGACTTTATCTTAAAATAAATGTCACTACTTACGGAAAGAAGGAAAGTGTTTATAGTAGTAAAAGATAAAAGGAGGGGGAGATTTGCGGAAGTGGGAGGAAGCAAATGCCTGTAATGTTAAGAAGCCCATGTTACCTCTGACTCAGATGCTGTTTCTGTTTCCAACAAATCCACATGAACACTTGGGAGCCAGCAGCACTCAAGCCTCTTTAATTATTCTCTCTGTTCTGCTGTCAGACAACTGTTTGACCATTAAAAAATAAACAACACAGGATCACAAAGCACGAACAGACCGAGAATTATGTTGCATAACTGTACTGTTAAAAAGATAAAAATAAATCCTACTAATGTCACATTAGCAACAAATGACACATTCATTTGTCCAATAAACAATTACTATTATTTTCTTTCAGGCCTCCCCTTGGAAGCTGGCAAAAAATCATGGCAATTAATTATTTACAATATTAGGCAGTAACGAAAGGGCCCAAGTTGTAATAATTTATCTGGAAAAACATTAACTTTCTGTTCATGCATGCTTCTCATTAGCTATACTTGTGCAAATTAAAAGGGTACTTCAGAAATGTAATATTGCACTTCCATAAAGTTGAGGGACTTGCGAGATACAGATTAGATTAGATTAGATTCAACTTTATTGTCATTACACATGTATAAATACAGAGTAACGAAATACAGTTTAGCATCTAATCAGAAGTGCAGAGAGCAGCAAGTGCAATAGTAAAAAGTGCAAATAGTCATGTGCAGATTATGTACAGATAAGGGCAGTGTAAAAGGTGGGAAATAAAATTAGCATTGATTTACGGAAGAGCAATATACCGATGATACAGATGCAACAGAGGCTGAGATATCTTGACTTTCAGTCCCTAGAGTGGGTCAAGCTCTGAAAACACATCCCACATTTCCCATAATGCAACTTTATAGAATTTTTGTTAGACCCTCACTGCCTGCTAAATGCCCCCTTCTGTAAAACTCAACTCCCCCAGTTTTAACACAGGCTTTCCATTACAATATTGAGGTCTCCAAGCCTAAGCTGAGATAACCCTGATGACATCACTATGATTCGTTTTGCAGGTATATGGTCATAAACATTATCATCCACAAAGCCACACCGTTAGCATGGCTACCAGCAGCAAAGTTTTGGTCTGAACACTGTACTTGTTTTCTAAAAGCAATATTATATAAAGGACAAATTATTAGAGCTTCAATAGGAGGAGAAAGAGGAATTTTGTGTCTAATCACATCTTTCCCTTCCGTGCAGGCTACAACTACTTCTTAGCACTGCGAGCTAACAGCCTTACACCTGCTGTAAATTGAGATGTAAGCTGTATCTGTTGGTGTGTCTGGCTGGCGGCGTACACCGGAGGGGAACTTGAGAAAGCAGACTCTACGGCAGAGGAGCTTTAGCTGAGGCAAGCCCAGAGGCCTGCTGGGAAGCCACTGTTCCACTTCTCATTACCCAGGTCACACAGGGTTATCAGGCAATAGTTAGACTGGAGAGGTAGGCACTCAGCTTCACTCAACACCTATACACACACACACACACACACACACACACACACACACACACACACACACACACACACACACACACACATATTTCACCTTCCTGTCGGCCTCAGACAGGCAAGCACATGCACTCACACCATTTACAGAGTATGAACTGTAAACATGGTGGTGGTTCCTGAGGCTTCTACAGCCAAGCCTAAACAGAAAAATCTATTCATCACACACACACCAACATAAATGCCCTCCTGCGAAACACAAAAGGTTTGCCCAAACACATCCACCCACATCTAAACACACAAGTTTAGTTTTCTCTAAACATGAACACTGAAACCCACTGACATGCACGCACATACTGACACACATGCACACACACTCTTCTAAAAACAAGCACCTTTTGCTTCCTGCATGACGCATTCTGTGAGTGGTATCTGACGGTACCCTGAGTCACAGTCGAGCTGCATTGCAGAATGGCAGAGCAAACACACACACACACACACACACAAACAAAGAGGATGGTGAGAGTGTTAAGGTAAAATGCCACCGGGCAGGTGCTCGAAAAAGAAAGAAAGAGGGAGAAATCAGTGAAGTGAGAGAGGGAGGGGAGTGGAAAAGATATTGAACATGTCAGGCAAGGTATGTAGCAACAACAAAGAAATGTGGTGAACAAGCAGAAAGGAAACACAGAGACAAAGGGGAAGCACTCCACAGAAGGGAAAGACCTTAAAATATAACAAGAGGAGGAGGAAAAGACAAACAAGAAGGATAGAGAAAGAAGGAAGGGGAGAAGGAAAGATAGAAACTGACAGTGAACTCCAGCACATTCCTGCCACAGAACTCAATTTTCTGATAGGCTCCATGTTCAGGGTGTCAGATTTGATGAGTTAACCCTGGTTAACCTAGTGTGTGTGAGTGAAGGATACTGTGTGTGTGCACTGTAAATAGGATGGGGCAGGAAGACCTTGTCGCAATCCAATCATGTGGTAGAGGAAGAAAAATAGGGTGTATTTATCTCAGAATTCACACTTTCACTCTGCTCTCCCTCTTCCCTCAGTGTCAACAGACCTGGACTGCATTCAAACAAGTATGGTGATATACAATCACTCACATAGAGGTTTTTTTTTCTGTGACTGGATGTATTAAATCCACCTTAAAAGTCCAGTGTAAAAGTACAGGACAGTTTGTGAGCCTTGTGAATCTCCCAGTCAGGGATGTGGCAAAGCTGTGAAATGCACTTCCAGTGGAGAAGTGCAGAGGAGAAGAGGGAAAAGTGAAGTGAGGTGAACTCATAAACAACTTTATAGAGTTCATCTGTGACCACATCTAAATAAAACATTCCATTCAGACACAGCCCAGAGCAACATTACGTTTTCCCTTTACTCTTTTCTTTTTGGCCACATTTTGCTCTGAGAGACGCTCTCTCTGTCTCTGGGTGTTTTTTTTTTCCTCCTATCCTCTCTCACTCTCTCTCATCTCTTTCGCTGTCCACTCTCTCCCTCTCTCTCCTTCCCCTTTTTCTCAGCCGTTAACAATAGAGCCATTCATGTGGCCACACTTTGAAACATGGTGGTGGTGGGGGGGGTTTAGAGTGGGCCAGAGGTGACACTGAGGGAAGAAGAGTTGGAGGGAGCGGGAGGAGGGGGAGCTTTCCTCTCTTTTCTTCTCCGCAGCTCTTTTATGAGGGCAGAAACATCATTTTCTCAACCCAAGCGTCGCCCCTCCGCAACCCCCGAGCTGAGCTGAGAAGACTCAAGTGTCAACCTCCCTGACCTCCCCCTCCGACCTCTTACACCTCCCGCTTCTCACCCTCCACTGCTCCCCCATATACTCTTCCATTCCACTCTCTCCCACTCTTTCAATGCAGTTGTCAGCATATAAACTTTGATACTTTTTACACCACAAAGAGACAGTTTGCTATCAATATCCAATTTCCAATAAAATTCTAAAACTCAAAAAAGTTATGCAAGAGATTTAAAAGCCAGCAATAGCATTCCAGATGCTGTGTGTTTTTTCTGTGAGCTTTATGTGTATGTGTGTGTGTGTTTCTGCCTTTTCTCCTGTCCATCTGCATGTTGTCTGCTGTTGTACCTGCTTTTGGGGCAGCGTATCGGACAGCTCGAACATTTCCCAGATTCCACAGCGGCAACCCGAGCCATGTCAGGACCAAAGCCGGGCACACAGGTGCAGCCGGGGGGGCGGGGGGACGACGACAAGGGAGCGTGTGTGTGTGTGCGCACGCGAGTGTATGTCTGTGCGAACATGAGAATATGAAGGGGTGGCGGGGTGAGGGAGGGCAGGCATGTGTGAGCGCTGAGTTCATGAGAGAAAAATCTAACAACAAAAGATGCCAAGATGGAGAGAATGGGGCGAGAGACAAAAGAGAGAGGTGGGATTCGAAGGGACAAAGCATCAAAACAAACACATAAGGACAAAGAGAGAGCAAGAAGTTGGACAGATTGCAACAGACCATAATGAGGAAAAATAAACTAGTGCAAAAAACAGACAGAAGGAGGATGAAGAAAAAGGGAGAGGGTAAGTTGGCAGAACACAAAATAAACTAAAATCAAATCAGGGTGGTGGATTTACTCGTACTCCACATCAACTTTGACCTCCTCCATCCTCTGTGGGAGTTTTGTCCTTGAGCTAACCACAACCTGGTGCGAGCAGGAAGCCAAGGAGAGACAGCAAAGGACCGATCTATTAGGGAATAATAAACGATGGCGTATTCGGTTCTGTGGCGGGGGAGATTTACGGCGGGCCCTGCACATAAAGCTGTCTGCACTAATCTCGTGGTATACACAGCGTAATCACACACACAGGGGCTCTGGGGGCTCCCCCCCACCCCCCTCTTTTAATGTACACACGCTGTCAGACGCACGGCAGGGGAGCACACATACTGAAGAGTAGCAAACCGATCGGCTATGGGAGGAATACACACTCTATAGGGCAAACGTGCATGCACACACCCGCTGAGCAGCAACACCTGCAGGCCATCTAGTAGCTGTCTAAAGTAAATCCGCTGGGTCTCATTTGCTGGAGAAGTGCTTTCCAGAGAACACCACAATGAGCGAGCAAACACACACACACACACACACACACACAGCGGAAAACGTCCATTTTGAACATGTCATTTAAGCCCACATGGAATCTTTAAACCTCACTTTTGAGGTGAAAATTTCAGCCAATTCTGCACCATAATTAACCTTATTTCAATGCACTTTCATTTGCTTTAATGAAATTCCTTTCAAACAAGTGTTAAAGTTTAGGAAAAAAAGACTCCCCTAGTATGAAGAAAATTATTCAAGAGATTTGGAAATGTAACATTATCTCACTCTACTGACAAACTGTTTTACCTACTTGAAGGAAAATATTATTTTAAGCCTCAGCACTGGATTAAATCACTTGCTACGATGGAGATTTTTTACAGAGCACCCACACTGAGAAGGGCCTGCAGTGGCTATCATTTTCCACTGTTCTGCTGTAGCAATCAGTACCCCTATATGCTGTGCAGCCCAACTAAAGATATATATATATATA